>PJRA01000376.1:61246-105203 GCA_016987375.1 Brachionus koreanus
GCTGGAAATCGCTCCGCTAGCTGGTCTTTGTTGAGCTCTTTGCTCTCGCTACCTTCAGTCACTGAGTTAACGTTGAGAGTTACCAGTCCGAGAGCTTTCGACGTACTAAAACCTAATAAGTTCTTTTCCTTTCCCGGCACTACCATTACACTTGTTTTCGTTGACTTATTGTTTCGTTTGATTGTCGTTTCGAAACAGCCTAGCATCTGGAATGGTACGGCCGACTTGTAAGCGTAATATCCTGTTTTGCACGCTTTTAGGGTTGGCTGATATTTGAGCTGTTTGTAGGTCAACTCATCGATGATGTTTATCATCGATCCTGAGTCTATGGGCCATACCACGTTGCTGCCTAGCAATTCAGCTCCCACCAATCGCTCATCACTCTCTTCGTCGATCTGAAGAACCTTTGGGTCGTTAGTGATGGCACAGATATCAAGGTTGACTAACCTCTTGTATCTGAGGTATGAGGCGGCCTCAGCTTCGTCAAGCACGACCTTACCAGCCAGTTCTTTGTCGGGTTCCTTTCTGGCTACCGCATTTACTTGACCTTTGTGTTTTGAGTACTGTTGTACCATCTAATTTGATCAGCTCTTTTTATTGTGACTGACTAACGCGCATACGCAGATATAGTTGCAACTAAGCAGCTATATCTGGCATCTGTAGCAACTGTAGAGGCTAACAAGAAGGCAAATCTCGAATACAAGAACATCTATTATGAGTGGCGAGACAGCAACCCCCATGTCCGGACGTCCAAGCGCAACCAAGCGAAACGCGCCGGTCAAAGCAGCTCTTGAGGGAAGAGGGGAGATGTAGTGTCTTTGACAAAGACAACACAAAGTTACCATCTAATTTGATCAGCTCTTTTTATTGTGACTGACTAACGCGCATACGCAGATATAGTTGCAACTAAGCAGTTATATCTGGCATCTAAGTATCGTAGTTTATTCGCATGCGTTAGTCAATCACAAAAAAACTATTTAAATTTGAAATCCAATTCGAACAACATTTGATACTAAATTTTCATACTTATACTTAATAAACAATTTTATTTTTACTTCGGCCTAAGCTTGAATATTTCTATTTTTTAGAACGGCCGTTTTCGTGTACCCTTTTTTAAATAAATTTTCTTTATAAATAAAAAAACCCTTTGGTAACGTGAGATATCACATTTTTTTTATCTACTAATGCTTCTTTTAAAATATTTTTTATTATGCATTTTGAACATAGCTTGGTAACATTTTTTACAACAATATGGATGTTTTTTGATATTGAAATCGTTTAACCATTCAGCTAAAATTTATACTTTTTTTCTTTGTGCCTGTCAGAACGTCCTGTTTTTTTTTATTTAGTATATTTGTATTTAGTCAAAATTTAGAAAAACAAGTTGTATACTTGATTCTTAACACAAATCTGTATTTTTACATCAATTAAGTAATTTTATAAAAAAAATTGTAAATTTTTATCAATTAAATAAAACTGATGAAAAATAAGTAATTTTAGTTAATACATTAGCATTCACCATAGAAAATTAAGCAGATAAGAGATAAAAAAAAAACTGTCATTCAGAAGGATACTGTTTTAATCATAATATTGTTAGATGCCAACTGTCAAAAACTTCAAATAATAGGATCATAGATTAAAAAAAATTATTTCTAGCTTAATAGATAAAAATATTGGTTGATCATGTGTTTCGATAGTTACAAGACTAAATTTAAAAACAAAATTTAATTATATTGATGTTTGATATTTGGTTACGCTTACAAAAGCTGTGTATTGCATGGGAAACTAGAGAAAGATAAATTGACGAAAGAAGACAAAAAAGAAGAGCAACAAACAAAAGCATTCTGAGAAGCGTCTGCTTAGAACCAATACTGTAAACAACGGTGTATGTCATCAATTGTGTCATTTATTAGATGTATGATTTTACAAAATTTAATAACTCAAGTCCCAGAGAAATTATTGAAAATAAATAAAAAGCTGTTAAAAAATATCATTTATCAAATGAACAAAATGGATGAACCAAATCTCGTTTTCAGATTTGAAAGCATTCATAAAATTCAAAATAAAGTGAATTTTTTTATTATTTTTTTAAATAAAAATATTTTAATTTTAAAATAAAGTAAATAATTCTTTTTTGCTTCTTTTTTGTCCTTTTATTAAATGCTTTCGCCGTTTAGAATTTTAAATAAATTAAGATTTAGATTAGTCTTGAAAATTTTGAAAATAGACCATTCTGTTTTTTTAATGATTTCTTGAAAACTTGAACAATACTAAAATTATAAATATAAAGTTAAAATTGAAATGTTATGATGAGTCAAAATTTTGAGTTTTTTTAAAGGTTTGATATTTTTGATTTAGCATCTTAATGATTCTATATAGTTTTGGGTAACAGTCAGCTTTGGCCGGCCTGTATAAACGGCCTCTTTATTATTGCAGTGCAGACCGGCCGGCCACCACACGGTCCAAAATAAAAATTGAGTTAGATATTTAAAAAAATTTATAGGCATTAAGATTTATAATTTTATTTATCTTATATTTTATTTTAGGTAATTAAAATCTTTTATTTATAAATAATTTAGACATTTAATAACTAATTTTTTTTTATTTGATCAAAATTTGAAATTAAATCTATTAATAAATTGAATAAATTTTTAATTCGAATTTTTGATTTTTTATGATAAAAAGACTATAATATATTAAAAAATAAACTTCAAAAGATTAATGATGAACTTAAAAGTTATGAAAATCTAATTAAACTTATAGTTATTCTTAAAACAAAATTTGAAACCAAGCTTAGAAAATAAAATCAAATTTAATATAATTTTTTTTTAAATTTTAGACTATGAAAAATATAAATAAGAAAATTATCTCCTTTTTTTTAAAAAACAAAATTTTTATTTTGGACCTTGTGGTGGCCGGCCCGTCCGTCACTTGGCAAAATCCACCGGATTAACGTTTTTATGATGATTAATTGAGTCCAAGGGTAATAAACTATGAGCTAATCCCAGAAGGTCGTGCTATAAATGGAGAACAATTAGAATAAATATATGCTTGGCTTCAATAAAAATATCCTTTTTAGGTTAACCGAAAGCTAATTTTGATGTTTGATCTCATACAGCTAGAAGAAAGATGGGAAAAAAATGGGATCGAACTTTTTTCTTATCCAGCATAAAGCCCACATCTTTCTCATTCTAATTATCGTCTTTTTCACTCAATGTATCATTTTCTTGGACATTATTTTAAGAAAAAGTTTAAGTAAAAAGTTAAAGTTGAAGAAGAGTGTGGTTATTTTTTAGCTGCAAAAGTGGCAATAAAAGTTTTATTGAAAAATTAAAAAGAGTTGAAAAAAAAAATTATTTTACTCAAAATTTTTGACTCATTCTAATTATTAAAAAAATTAAAATTACTTTTTTTATTAAGATTATTTTTGTATTAACAATACTGATTTTTTTTCCAATTTTGTCTAAACGATAATTAGTTTATATAAAATTTAATTAAATTGTTAATTTATCTACCTTCTACAAAGACAAATGATTTTTCTTTTCCTGTTAAAAAATATGCCAATTCATACATAGGCAAATTTTTCAAAAATTTACAAAAATGATAAATCATAAAATTTGATACGACAACTACTATTCTTAGCTAAAATAAATAATTTTTAAATGCAAATAGAACAAATAATTAATTAAAAATAAACATACAAGTAGAAAAACTGTATAGTAAATCAGAATTGTAGGTAGAAGAAAAAAAACAATGCAAAATCCGAGTGTCCCGATAAAAAGTTGATCAATGTCGTACGAAAACGAATCGGTTCGTTGTCTGAAAGGATTCATTTTTTTACCGCCGAAAAGCCTAAATAGCGACTTTAATGATTTTATCTCCAAACTATAGATTCTATTCGCATAAACGTAAAAACATGTAATATGTATTGAGAACAAGTTAAGCATATCAGATACGAATGATATCATAAATGAAACGCCTAAAAATCCTGAATACATTAGAGAGTTTATCAGTACTGGGAGAGATTGTTGAATTAAAATCAATGAAGCTTCATAGAAAAAAAAATCAAAAAAAAAATTCTAGTCGACTTTTACTTACTCTCCCATAGATAAATGTGATAGAGAAAAAATCGACCGAGAAATTCGGCCAGTTGTTTATTCAGTTTAAGACCAACGGGTACTCCCATTAGAGTAGTGATTGTAGAGCTAAGAAAAATCATCAGATTCTTAAAATTAAGAAATAATAAAATTAATTTTTATTTAAATTTTTTTTTCTTTGAATTAAACACAAAAAAGCCTTAATTTTAAAAATATATAGGCGGTTTGCATCACTTTTGATGCCTAATAGGCTCAGTATTTTCATATTCCTAATTAATGCTTATAATTTCTGTATTGAAGATATCCTATTTCTTATCCAACAGCATTTGAAATTCAAAGTTAAGCCCTAAAAAAACTGGGGTTGATTTGAAGAAGTTTTAAAACATGAGTAATTAAAATTTTAATTTTTAAAATAAAAATACTTTCTTTCAAAATATTGGGCTTTACAAACAAAAGGAAAAGTTTTCCTAGACAAATTAATGATTTTAAAGTTCTAGTATGGAATCAGCAATTTTTTAATACAGATATGACTAGCTTTAATTTGTTTTAAAAACAATACAGGACTAAGCTATTTATTCTAAAATAAAATTTTAATGGTAAAATTTAATTTGTGGTGGATGAGAGCATTGAAAATTATGAAATTGAGATCGAATTCATTTTTTTTTTAATTTATATTTAATTTTTTCCTTTATATTCAAAATTTAACTTTTATTTTTCAATTTTATAAAACAACACAATTCCATTTTGTTAAAATAAATAATATTTTAATATCCTGACTCATAGAATACAATATGTATGGTAACAGACTTAGTTAAACTTTATGGTTTAAATATTCATAGTTCCAAACCGCCAGAAAATCAAAAATAGTTGTTATTTAGAGGATTTCCGAACTGTTTCAAAGTAGATCTAGAAAATTATTTATTGCAAGGTATCAAAAAACCATTCCATTTATGGCAAAAAATAGTCATTGATAACAAAAATGAACCAGTGTCTAGCTTAACACAAATCCAATCTTATATGAAATATAGACGCTTAAAAATTGGTTTATGACAAAAATTTAATGATCATTCTCAAAAAAATTTTTTTTTTTAATTGATAAATTTGATACAGATACATATTTTACTTGATTTAATTAATTTCAAAAGTTATAATTTTTAAAATTACCATTGCCTACTATCTTTATCATTCTTAATATTTCAATTTGATTTTATTCACGATTTCTGATTGACTTTTTTTAATTAATTCTTTTATTATAAAAATTTAATACTTTATTTCATTTTATTGTCTTATTCGAATTATTTTACAAATAAAACAAAACGTTTATCCATTCCAATATATCTGTGTGTTTAATTTGAATATTTCATTGTTATTTTAATAATTAAAAATAAAACTTAAATAATAAAACTTAATGTTTATTAAGACGCGATTTATGAATGGATAGATATATGTGCAAAGCTATTCAAATTTATGCATTTTGGAATATTGTACATAATAAGAGACAACATACATAGCTCATAGCAATGAAGTGGGTGGGGGATATAACACTAGAGGTTACTAATTGTGAGAGAGATTTAGCTGTGATCATATCATATGATTAACAGCAAACTGCTCAAGTAAAAAGTGCTTGTGCAAAATTAAATAAGTTACTAAAGCTTAAGGAATACTTAAGCGAACCTTTTGCAGTATAGAAATGAACTCATAGCCTAAATTTTATGCATCAATGCTGAGACCAAAGCTATGCTAGTTATGGAAACGAGCCATAAAGATACTTTGACTTTGAGATAATTTATAGTTAATGAAATGCCATTGTTGAAGATGAATCAAGCAAAATTAAGTAAAAGGCGAGTCAGAAGAGATTTGATTTTAAATGTATAAACTAGCAAATGGATTAGAAAATGCAAAACTAGAGTTAAATTATCTACACCTTTATAAGATAAAGGTGCAACATCAAGAGACAATAGTATGAGAATTCACTGGATATGACTGCTTCAACTGACTGCCATAAAGCAGTAATGGACTCAGGCATTCTTGTTAGAATATCGCAGCAAGAACTACTAACTAACAAACCAATTTACTGATCCATATACAAGGGACAACACAAATTTTCATTTTCTTTTAAATTTTTTAGGAAAAAAATTTTTACAAATTAATTTTGATAAAATTTAAGACCCATCAATTTTTTAAAGGTCATCAGATAGTTTATCTTGAGGAGGTGTTTTTTTATTATTAAAAGTTTAGTTTAGATTGTACCCTGGTAGTTTGGAAAGGAGTTTAGTCCTTCCTTTCAGCAAAATGGTATTAGTTGATACTTTATAAAAATGCAATAAGATACAAGATATAAATAGATGTTATGGAAATAAAAAAACTCTTGTTTTTATTAAAAATTCTAAAATAAAAAAGTTAAGGCTTTTTTATAATTTTCATTCAAAGCTTAAAATTCAAAAATATAAGCGTATTTACCTGTATTAAACAATTAATTGTATAACTCAGCCACTCAACTGCATCAAAATAAGGATTAAAAAGGAGAAAAGTCGATAAAATAAATCCAATCCACCAATCGGCAAAAATGCTGAAAATTCGAGATCTTTTCCTTTACAAAAATAAAGTTTTTTTTTTGTTGTTTATTTTAATGATACAATACCTAACAGCATTTTTGTCAACAAACAAAATAATGTACAAAAATAAAACAGTTTGTACTAAATTATCAACTGAATTGGAAAATTGGCTTAATTTTGAAATCAATTTATCTTGATTCAATCTAAAAAAAAATAATGCAATTTTGTAACTAAGGTCTTTTATTTAATTATTTAGAAAAAAATTAAAATTAAAATTTTTGTTGCTCGCATCTTTAATGAAAAGAATAACTCCGATTGCTGAGTTATCAACCGAGTAATGTTTCAAGAATATGTTAAGAATTCTGATCATCTTTTTTTTGGCAATATTTAACTTAAGCTGCTTTGAAATAGTTCTTAAATTAAATGAAATTTTAACAGATAATTTAGCTCATAATTTTTTGACCAAATACAATTTAAAATTGAAGCGGTTTCTTTTCGAAGACTACTATGTTTTTAATCATGATCTTTATCGCTCAAGACGATCTTCTAATTACTTGACAATTCTGAACAAAAAATTAACAAACGATTCATCAATCAAATGGTTTCAGATACAAAAAAATTTACTAAGAGTCAAACGGGACTTTTTCGATCTATTTGAATCTAGTCAGAACGAAAACGAACTTATTCTAACAAATCAATTGGAATATCCTTTTTTAAAGTATGAAAGCTTACAAAATCTATTCAATAATCAAAACGAAAATGACCGCTTAGTCAACAAATTATTGTTATGTGGACCAAGTAGTGTTGATTTCAATGATCCACAATGGTCTCTACAATGGTACATTAATGATGGATGTGAGCAAGGCTTTCATTTGAACATTACCCGAGCATGGTCAATGGGTTTCACTGGCAAAGGTGTTGTTTTGAGCATTATTGATGATGGCTTAGAGAGAAAAAATTTTGAACTTGCACAAAACTATGATTCTTTGGCAAGCTATGATCTCAATGATGATGATAATGATCCCGAGCCTAGGTATGAATCAAGTAATGAAAATAAACACGGCACTCGTTGCGCAGGGGAAATAGCAGCCAGATCGAACAATTCATTTTGTGGAGTGGGCGTTGCATATGACTCACGTATTGGTGGTATTCGTTTATTGGATGGCAAAATAACAGACAGACTTGAGGCCGAGGCGCTGGCATTTAACATAAACTACATTGATATTTTCAGCGCTTCTTGGGGACCATTGGATGATGGAAAAACAGTCGATGGACCAGGAGTGCTAAGCAAAAGAGCTTTCAAAAATGGCATCAGGTATGGTCGAAGGGGCAAAGGCACTGTGTATGTTTGGGCAGCAGGAAATGGAGGCAGAGTGAATGATAATTGCAATTGTGATGGATATACGTCTAGTATTTACACAATAACTATCGGAAGCATAAATCAGGATGGTGAGATGTCGATTTTTAGCGAAAAATGCTCTTCAATTTTGGCATCGACTTTCAGCAGTGGAAAAGTGCATCAGAACGGCATAGTTACAAGTGATTTACACAATAGATGTACTAGACGACACACTGGCACTTCTGCATCAGCACCCATAGGTGCTGGCATTATAGCTCTAGCTCTTGAGGCAAATAGGAATTTGACTTGGAGAGATGTTCAGTATTTGATTGTTTTGACGTCAAAGCCCTACAAATTAAATTCTAATGATTGGATTAAAAATGGAATTGGAAAGTTTGTGAGTCATAAATTTGGTTTTGGTTTGATGAATGCTGGAACAATGGTCGATATGGCTCTAAAATGGCCTAACATTGGCGAACAACTAAAATGTATTTCAATATTTGACAATTTTAATTTAAATTTGAGTAAAATACAAAAAAAAAGTGTTCAATTATTTAGCTTAGGGTTTTTTAAGTGTAAAAACATAAATTATATTGAGCATGTGGTTGCTCGTTTGACGCTTAATTCAAATGTTCGAGGAAAATTAAAAATTAGCTTGATATCACCTAAAGGAACCAGGTCGAACCTTTTGGATTTTAGAAAACATGATTTTAGTCGCTATGGCTTCAAATCATGGCCATTCATGAGTGTTCATTTTTGGGGCGAAAACCCCGACGGTCAATGGTATTTGGAAATTTTGAACAAAAGTGATTATGATGCTTTTTTAGTTGAATGGAAATTGGTAATATATGGAGTTGAATATGTTCCCGAGTTATTTTTTCAATAAGTACTTACTTTTCTAATCGGATTGTATAGATGCTTTTGGCTGACTCTTTTGAAGGCTTTGAGTCAAAATTAGATTCTGGATCATAAAAAAATATGATATAATTATTGTTTGAATTTGCGTTCAATTCTTTTCCGTTTGTAAATATTTTTAACTGTATTGATTTTGATTGTGAATCAAAAGTAATTAAACATTGTTCTTCTAGACCAATATTAATAAACTCGAGATGAAAAAAACTTGATTTTTTTGTTAAATAGGCTAAACTAACAAAGCCATCATTTTTTTTATGACCCTTTATAAAAAATTCATAAACAATTCGGTCGTTTTCTTTCTTGGTACTCAAGCTTCCATACAGGTTGATAGTTTCGTTAAAGTATTTTGGTAGGTTTGATGGAATATAAAATTTAAACAAATTTTTTGGTCTATCCATTAGATATCATATAATTAATTCTAAAAAAAAAGCAAATTTAGAACCATTTAATTAATTTATAAAATAATACATCATGCAGTGAAGCATCAAAATTAAAAAAATAATTAGAAAATTTTTTAAATTTTTTGTTTTAAAATCATGATAGCTAATTTTAAATGAGAAATTTAGAGTTTGATGTGGATATTAAATTGTGGTTATGTGATTATACCAATTTTGTTGAAAATTAAAAATATAGAATTTTCCTATTTTTTGGCAATTTAGAGATGATCAAATCAAGATGTCATTTCAATTCAAGGAGTTTATCTTTAAATTTTAAAATTAATCATTATTTTGCTAAAAAACATCAAATAAATTTAAAAAAATTTTTTTTCTCAACCCTTTAATAAGACTGATTATTATATTAAAATTTTTTCAAAGTTATTTTGAATTTTTTTTTCATTCTATTTCTTGTTTTATTTTAAATTTAAATTTAATTTTGAATGTTAGTTTACAAATAATTTTGAAATAAATTCAAAATAAACTCTTTAAACATTCATGATCTAACCAATGGTTTAGGTAAATATTTTTTTATAATTTTTTTAATTGAATAAGAATTATTGATTTCAAACTTCAAAAATCTAAAATGAGCTAGTTACAAATCTTATTTTTCCACATTTCTATGTATTTTCGTTTAAGGTTTTCATTTTTTTTCAATATAAACTCTTCAACTCATTTCATTTCATAAGTTTTAATGTTTTTATTATTTAAAGCTAAAAATTAAAATTTAAAAGTATTTGAATCTTATTTTTTTTATGATTTAAATTGTCTTTGTAAAGTTATAATAAAATTTGTTCCGTATTTTCAAAGAAAAAAAAATACATAAACCTATGATATTAAACTTTAATCTTTTTTCAATAAACGATAATATACAAAGCCAACTGATAAAATATGTTCAGTTTAAAGCAAATTTGTTGTTTTACTTAAAAATACATCTCAATCCCAATATTATTTAAGAAAAAAAAATAATTAAACGGTAAAAAATAAGTCGTGATTATTCAATTTTAAAATTATTTTTAATTTTTAAATTTTTATGCCAACAAAATTCAATCTTATTTAAAAAAATTAGCTATTTTAATTTTTTTTTTAAAAATTCTGTAAAAATTTTTTTTTTGAATTTTAAAATGCTTAAACCATCTTTGAAAATTTTTCTAAAAAATTTTATATTTATTTTGAGAAAAATGAAAACCTGATACGAAAAATCATAAAAATAGACAAAGTAAAATTTTTGATCAAATTTCATTTTTTAAAAATGATCAAAACATTCTAAATGCGCAATTAAATTTCCTCGCAAATTTTTGATATTTGGTAAAGATAAAGCTTTATTTTTAGATTTTTAAAGAAGAATTGTAATTTCTAAAAATGCATTGAAATTTAAATGCGCATTTAGAATGTTTTGATCATTTTTAAAAAATGAAGTTTGATCAAAATTTTGCTTTGCCATAAAAATATAAAACAAGTTTGACTGCAATAAATATAACATTTTCCAAAATTAATACGTTTTTGGATTGGAATATTAAATAAATACTAAAAATTTTTCCAATTTCCATTAGGCTAATAATGGTTTTTTGAAAATCTTTAATTTTAATCTGAAATAAAAAATTAATCGATCAAGCTTTATTTTAAAAAATAAATTATCTAAAAAAATTAAGTATTTGGTTTTAGGATTGATTAATCCAAAAAAATTAGTCAACAATTTGGTATAAACTGAGAGAAAAAGAAGCCATAAATCTATCAATTAGTCCCATTTTTCTACATTTATTAACATACATTGAAAATTTTATTTTATTTATTTTGGACAAATTATTGTTAAATTGACACTTCAAATAATTCAAATGCTCCATCAAGTGTTCAAAACTAAAATGAAACCTAAACTCTTGAATCAAATTGTAATTAAATAAACTTTGATTTGTTTTAGGATTTTTTTCTTGTTCGTTAAAAATTAATTCTTTTTTTAAAATGGACGGAGCGACAACAAAAATTTCCCAGTTCTTGAGTGCATCACTTTTTAACTTGACTATAAATTCTTCCAATTGTTTTTTGTTCGAAGATGACATGAGATCATGAATTTCGCGAAGTGGCTCAACAATTTTTTTACCACTCTTGGCCAATTCAAGCTTATATCTATTATTGTTGATTAGTTGAACCTTGAATGGCGCTTGGACAAGATGCCGTGGAGGCATATATGTTTGAAAGTAAATTACATGATAATTTTGATCAACACTAGAAGGATGAGTAAACATTTTTTGTATATGAGTAAGTGATGCAAGCATTCCTCCTTGATGCAAATAGCCGTAAACAATTAGCATAATAAAGTTGAAAGTGCACCATAAGTACCTGAGATTTGTGCTGCTTGTTTTACCAAATATTACATGACTGGTAAGCAGACATGTGGGAATGAGAAGTGGTATTAAAAATCTAGGTTCTTTATGTGACACTAGCGAAAAAATTACTAGCGGAAATATGAACGAAAGGGCAAAAAAACAAAAAATGTTATCTATCATTTTGTTAAAATTTAAAATACATTTTTTGATAAATGAGTGAATTTTTTGCTTAATGGATGACTTTTTTTTCTGTGCAGAAATACTTTCTTCGTTAAAGAATAAAAATTGATAGAAAAAATGAATATTTATGATTACTAGCACTACAAAATTAAATCCAAATAGAAGAAAACAATTCATTAAATGCTGAAATATCGAGTGTTCACCATGCTCTTTAAGTTTATCACTATTTGAATTATACTTAAAAAAATTATACGGAGTAATTATCAAATTTAGTGATTTAATAAATTCTGCTAATTCATCAAAATTGTTGATTTCATAAAAATAAAATGTATCTATTAATGAAAATAAAATTGCTAAAGGAACCAAATATTTGCCTATTGATAACGATCTCTTAATAGCGTAAAACAAAAATTGGCGCTTACTACAAGAGCCAAGTCCATTTAAAATCCAAAATAGAACTGGTACAAAAGAAAATATCAAAAATGTAGGTCTATTAAAAACTCCTAGACACAAACAAACACCAATCCATTCGGACAAATAGTTCCATTTAAATATACCAAAGTATTTTAGGCGTTTAAACGAAGAATTTTTTGCTTTTGGACTTTGTTTATTTAGCTGAAATTCATTTGAGTTTGACGATATTACATTTTTGGTAGTTCCATCGACTGATTCGATCAAGAATCGTTCATTTAAGATTTTTTGGGTTTTTATTGATTTAATAATGAGGTATGTTAAAACAGAAAATAAAATAGTCTCAATTGAATTAGAAAATGTTCTGGTTAAATAAACAAAGGCAATATAAGAGCTGGAAAACATTAGAAGTACACTACTTTGGTCGAAATCACATAGAGCACTTATTTTCAGCAAACAAAAGTCGTTTATAAACGAATAAAGAGTCATGAATAGTCGCGGATAATAGATTAAAGTATTAGCTTGGACAGTAAGAATATTTGAGTCATAGTGGTTTATTGAATTTGCGGTGTAGTCTTTTACGGAGCCAATATTGGATAAAGTTTTAAGAATGTAAAGTGGAATGCCATAGAATAAATAGGGTATTGCTATATTTCTGATGGGCTGTTGATCGTTTGTTAGCTTAAATTCCCAAGCACGGTAAATTTTCTCCGAGCAATTGAATAGATCGCCAGCTATGATTTCGACTCCTTGGAAAAATTCATCTGGATGAATGTAGCTACGCTGACTGAATAGAGTCAAGACTATTCGTGTTGTTACTAGTAAAAGCCATTGTTTAAGCAGTCTTTGCGAGAACATTTTAAGTTTTTTAAAGTTTATTTTCCAAAAATTGGAAAAAATTGTTAATTTTAAATTATGGAAATTTTTGTTATTTTAATTATGAATTTTTTTTTGCTGAGAAATTTAATTTATTTTATTAATGTATTAGAAATTAGTGAGAAAATATCTGAATTTATTAATTTATAATTTTTGTTTAATAGCAATATGTCGTCAATGACATTTGGTCAAAAAATATTTCAGCCTAAACCGCCAATTCAAGGCTCTTTTCCGCTTGATCATGAGGGTGAATGTAAGAGGCAAATGCTGGAATATATGCTGTGCATAAAAAGAGAAAAAAACGACAATTCTAAGTGTCGTAACCAAGCAAAGGAATATTTAAATTGTCGCATGAACAACAACTTAATGGACAAAAGAGATTTGTCCACGTTTGGCTATAAAGATGAGGAAACTAATGTCCAATCTTCGGATAATAAATAAATATTGTTTTTTCTCTTAAATAATTTGTTGATTCATTTAGAAAAAAATAAAAATAATCTCCTAAAAATAAGTCTAATCAGTTTCAAATTAATTTATAATAAATAATTTAAATACAAGATCTTTCTTAAATTTTAAAAATTTGATTTATTAGCTATTTAAAAATAGTTAGAAAAAAATCAATTGTTTATAAGATATTTATTTAATAGCTCCAATTCTTCAATTCAATTTTTGCTATTAAATATTTTTTTTAAATTTTAAATCCTATGCAATTTTATAAAAAGTTATTACTACAAAATTTCTAAAATTTATTGAAATAAAAATTTATTTCTTACATAATTTATTTGATTTAGTAAAGATATTTTATATTATTGATTTTAACATTATGTTTTGATCCTTTGATAATGGTTTTCAATAAGTATTTTTCGGCCTAACTGCACAATTTTTTACCAATTGTGTCGTTAAGGATTTTTACTTATGTCATAAAGTCTGTGTCAAACCAAAATAAAAAAGTCATTTTAAATTACTATTTTTATTCAAATAAACTATTTTTTAAAAATGCATACAGATAATAAGCATTAAAAGTTTAAGATCAGTTGATAAACAAAAAACGAAACATAGTGAGGCTTTAATTAGCACATTAGGTAAACAAAAGGATCAGCTTTCAGATTTTAGAATTAATATCTAAATCTAATGTCAATTATTAATGTTACATTAATAAAATTGTTCATTTTTTCCGAAAATTTTTTTATTAACCTAACCTAATCTCTTTTAAAAAACATTTAATATTATAAATTAAAACTTAATAAAATGATTTTATCTAAATTATTGTTAATTTTAATAATTAAATCTTTAATTTTATAATTGGAAAAATGATAAAGATCTTGTTAAATTACTGGCAAAACTGGAATTAGCTTTTAAAAGCATTTTTTAAATTATTTTTTATTATTTTCAATGAATTTTTACACTTAAATTAGTTAATATACGCAATCTAAGCCAAAAAATTTTATCATTATAATTACAGTCTGATCAATAATTATTTATTTTAAAATAATGAACTATTTCAATTTTTATCGATTTGCAGATTAGCAATTCGTTTGCTGTCATTTTTTATTACATGAAATCAAATATTTTTTATGGTAGAGTGAATTTGAGATATTTTTAAAATTGGAAAATTTTGAAAAGCTTTGAAAAAATTCTAAATTTAAAAAATTTTCAATAAAATCTAAATTTTAATTTAAATAATTATTTTTGTCAAAGAGATTGTTTTTAAATTTAAATTTTCATAAATTTGCTTTTGTTCAGAAAAAATCGCTCTCAACTTATTTGTTTAGTATCATGAACTTTTATAGTCTAATCCACAATCATCAAGAAAGTAAGTGAACAACTTAAAACTCAATTTGAAAATACATTGAGTCTAGAAGAACTTAATTAGCAACTATTTTTAACACTAAAAAAAACCTCATGAGTTTTTGTAACTCTTTTTGGAAAAAAAAAATTAAAATAAAAGAAATTATTATTATTATTATTTTCATTGAATGCCTTTAAATAATGCTATAAAAAAATAATGAAAAAAACAGATTTTTATTTCCTAAGATTTTGCAATTTAAAATTTTTCTAATAAATCAGCCAAAATTTCTAGTATTTAAAATAGATCAATTTGAAATTTAAGTTTTTAGCGTAAGGTATTAGCGGAAATCTCTTCTTGACCAGTAGCTTTATGATTAAACATGTTGAAATATACACTATTCAAGCTCTCAATTTGATCTTAATAAAAGAATCAATCAATCTTTTTCTAGATTTCAAATAATTTTAATCTCAATCATATTTTATAAATCTCAATTTTAAATATTGGCACTATTCTGCAGTATATTATTATTATTATCATTTATTTCAATGAACGCCTTTAAGGCGATGTTAAAACGAAAAAAAAGACAACAAAATAAAATAAACAGGTTTAGAGAAATTAAAGACATATGTTTTGCGTCAAAATAGTGTTTAGTAATTATCTAAAATTCAATGTAATATTTTTGAAGCAAAAAAAGAGTTTTTTTTCTTTTATTTTGTGATTTTTTCTAAAAATATATAATTGTTAAATTTTGATAATTTTATTTCTTAATTAAAATCTTTAAATTCAAAATAAAGATATCCTAAATTTTTTTACACACTAATTCAAAATTTTCATATTAATGTTAAAAATTGCTTTAATCTTAAATTATATAATCTACTACTTGAACAGTTCAATTATACTAGAGTGATTTGTAGGAAACAAAAGATCACTTTTTCCATTGAAAAATGGTACGTTTTCAGAACAAAAACTTGTCATACCCATTAACTTGGAGTACAGATACTTAGAAATGTCAGATTATAATATAATCAACTTTGAAAATAAGCTTGATATTTTATTAAAATATTTTTTAATTTTTTTTACATCCTCTACTAGGCGTTAATTGAATAAATAAATAAGTTTAAATTTTTCATATATTTTCGAATGCAATCATTTTTAAATTTGGATATCTTCAAAGTATTATTAAAAATTTTAAAATATCTTTAAAATTGCTTTATTATATTCGATGTTTTTTAATATTCTAATAGTTGACCCTAAAAAATTCCGATTTATTAGCTTTAAAATCTAATCTTTGTACATTTAAATGAGAAATTTAAATAAAAAATAAAATAAGAAAACCTATGTTAAGATTTTGTTTTTCACTTTATTGCTTTTTACGCGTCCGGAGATATTAATAGATATTTGTTTCAATAGAAATATTCAATAATAATAATATAAATTGAAAATCAATCTAGCATCAGGGTGAAAATTTTTTAAATTAAAAAGAATTAATAATTTGAATTGCTTTATTTGAAAATATGATACATTTATTTTAAAAAAAAATGAAAAAACATTTTTAGCCAAAAAAAAATTTTTCATTTAATTCTTGTTTTTACACCATTTTTATAGCGAAAATAAAATTTTTGTTGGTTGATGTTTGGTAAATTGAGGAATAGTTTAAAGACTATTTATGACAGTGCATAAAATTTCTAATAAGATTATTTTTTTAATTTGTCTAAAAAATTTTATTTCCTTTTCCTATACTTTGTCGAAAAAGATTAATTAAATGGGCATAATTAAGAATACACTGAGCTTAAATGCATCTTAAAAGCATTAAATGTAACTTATTAATTTTCTTTATTGAATAAAAATTGAGCTATGGATGTTCTCCTAATGCCTGTGCTTGCTTGTAACTAATTGAAATAGGCTTAGGCTTAAAACTAAATAAATTAATTGATTTTGAATTTTTTCGATTATTTATGCTAAAATTTTGATTTAAATTGTGATCACTATCGACATTAGAATTAAGCGCAGTTAACGAATGCCACCATGCTATTGATTTCTTGCTCTCAAGCATATCTTTCCATTGAGCATATTCATTTCCTCTTGATGATGATGAAATTGAAAATGAGCCGAGTAATTCGCGATTAGTTAAAGAATCGTGATATATCAAAAATTGAATCATTATGTCATTAAGCTGATCTTTTTTAAGATTAGTAAAAACAATTTCTTCGTTATAAACAGGACACATAGTTCCTTTTTGAGACGATGTTTTCTTTTTTTTCAGCTTTTTGCCATCCTTAGACAAAATGCACACCTTGACAAACGGATCTGCCAAGACAAAAGTTAATAATGATGAAAAAAAATTTCTATTTTAAATTGAATAAACTTACCTGGAAGGAGTTTTTTATCAGGACCTAAACCTTGCAAATTTCTGGCCTTGATTACTACAATTGTCAAACGCTCAGCAGCTGGCAAGTAAGCTAGCGAAAACATCAGGTCTCCGATATAATTTTCCTTAATGAAATATTTTAACTTTAATTTTAACAATCTGACTGTGCTCTTACCTCACTTAGTCTCACAAAAGGCTTTATTTCCTTGAGAAATATCTTTTTGTTCTCTATGTTTTGGTAGTTGAGTTTGTGTCCAAACATGCCTAAGCAGTCCTCCCTGGTCACTTTATCTACCTCGTACACTGATATTTCGATATAGCGTGATTCTAATTTGCTCAAATCCAAACAATCGAATTCAAACTGTTCTTCAAAAACAGGATTTGAATTGCGCTTGACAAGCTTGGTCTGGAATGCCGACTTGTCAGGCATCAGTGTGCATCTGCAATACAGATCTGAATTCGGACTTGTTTCTTTGAACTGAAGATCGAATATTCTCAACAAGTTAACAGTTAGTTTTTGTGAATCGCTCATATATTGAATACCAAATTCGAAAGAACCGATCGAGTCTACGACCTGTTCCTCTCTTTCGTTTGAATTCTGCTCCTGGTTAAGCTTTTGGTAAAGAGTTTTTTGCAACTCTGTCGGATCAATCGGATCGAACATGGACGCTCTTCGGCGTCCAGATGTAATCGCTGCCGGGTTCCGAGCTGTTGCACCACTGCTAGTACTGCTTTCCCGTCTACTGTTATTTTGATTCATTGAATCGGCTTTTGATTCAAAATCTTCAAAAATTTAAGTTTAATTAATTTATTTTTTCAATAGCAATCAGCAACAGCATGAATGTAATTTTTGTTTGCCAATTTTCATTTGGCTTTTGATTACAAAAAAAGACAAGAAATAAAAATTTTCATATTATTTTTATACTTAAATTTAATCCTAATCAGATTTGATCGAAAAAAAATAAAATAAATAAATAAAATAAAAATTCATATTTTTATTTTCTATTTCATGATATATCAAGGATTAAATTAGTTAGTCTAATGGGAATAGAAAATTTGTTTCATTGCTGGAAAAGCTATCGCGTTTGATAATTCAAAAATTGGCTTTGTTATGTACATAGTATTAGGAAAAAAATTAAAACTTTAAAATAAAAATTAATAAATATTTTTTTAGACTAGTCAAAATGCTTCTTAAATATAAATATTTGTTTAGGAGAATAATCAGGTCTTTTGAAAAATAAATTAGACGTAATTTAATAAAAAACTCAAGACGAATGGAAGTAAAATATTTTTTTTTGCTTTTTGTTGATAAATAAGCCACTCTAAATTTGGCTTAATAAAAAAAAATAATTAATTGAACCTTGACAATCTATTAATAGTTAATCACTAGTTTTTTTCTTAATCTGAAAATTATTTTTTGAAACAAATTTTTCAGACTAAATCCCAATTTACATCTTATTTACAAGTCTCAAACATGATAGTATTTAAATTAAACTTTTCATATCCACAAGAATAAAAAATGATCGATTTTAATACGAATTATGATAACTTTTAAATTTAGTTTTTTTTTTCTAATTTTTTATTGTCAAAGAATTTTTATTAAAACCAAAAAATAATTAATAAATAAATTACAGCTCTTTATTTTTCGTAATTGGTATTTTTTTGTACTTTATCAACTGAAATTTTGCATTAAATTTGATTTGGGCTAATTAAATTAATAAACGAAATGCTATAAAATACTAGATTTATTTATGCGTTCTAGATACTGTCACATACTTAACTAAATTTCATGGATATAAACGAAAAGAAATATATGTCTAAGAAGATGGCTTTTTAGATTTTCAGTAAAATGTTGTTTTCATTAGAAAAATTAATCAAGAAAATTGAGCGAAATGTTTCTTGCAGTCTAATCAACATCGTTCACATTGATTTTTTAGCTAAAATGCCTTTCATAACCAATTGTTTGCTTAAATTCATTTGATCATTATTTTTCTTAAGATTAATCTGAAAATTAATTAGCTTAAAAAAGTCTAATTTTATAAAAATGTGATAAATTTGAATTGAAAAATTTACTGTAAGATAGAGAGAGGCACAATTTTATTGTTCTAAAAATAATAAATTAATTAAATGCCTAAAAAGTAAAAACTAACTAATGAGCTTTTGTTATTTCAAATAAATCGAAATTTTTAATTGAGCTGATTCAAAAAAAAAGGAATTTAAGGTAAAATCGGAAAAAGGTAGCCAAATTATAGCTATTAAATTTGAAAGAGTACTAAATTAGCAATTTAAATATAATAATTTACTATAATTATTCCTTGTACGATCGTCAATGCTCATTTATTAGCCCAAATAAAAATATTGTTGTAAAATCTTGATTAAATATTAGTCTTGAAGAGAAAAATTTAATTTTATTCTTAGTTAAATTTAACTTTTAATTCAAAATGAATTCGAGTTAAGTTATTTAAATAGTCCTGATTCTTGAGGGTTAGCTCAAAATTAAGAAAAAAAAAAGAAGAAAATTATTAAAATTTTCTAATCATAGAGTTTAAATCCCTGAAATCCAAATTTTATTAAGGAAGTTTTCAAACAATGCTCTTTATAGCAGTCTGTAGATTTTTCTTTGCTTTTAATTCAAACAATTAATTTTCGAATGAAGACAAAGAATATCAACTTTTTAATAAATTTATTTAAAGTACTTGAAAAATTTAATAAATACTCGAGCCAGGATTTTACAAGCTTCCTAAATAAAAAAAAATAGCTAAATGAAAAATAAATATTGAGGTCTAGGCCTTAAGTCTTAAAATTATTTTTTTTTGAAGAAAAATTGATTTTTAAGATTATTAATTCTTTCGCTTTTAGATTTGATGAGATAATACCAAATCTAGAGTTTTTAAATTATTAGCAAATTTTTATTGTCTTTATTTCACTGAATTTCTTATTTAGAAGTTCGAATTTATTTTTAGCTCTCAAGTCTTCAAGCTAAATTTCTTTTTTATTAATTAAAAAATTATTTCAATCTTATTCTAATAACTAAATTAAAATGCATTTACAGTAAATGCATTGCCAAAATTTTAAAATAGATTTTTTTATTTATGAATTGTCTGCTATGATTTCTAATGGAAAATATCTGTTTCCTTAAATTTGACATTTAATTTTCGAAAAAAAATTGATATTCAACTCTTGTTGAATCTATATTAATCGAGTAAGAGCTTAAAACGACTTGGACACAACAAAAATAAAAACAAAAATTTTGTACTTAATTTTTAACTCCTAATAAAACATAAAAAAATGCTCTTCTACTTTAAATTCATTTCTCAAAAAAAGATCAATAGAAACAAATTTTTTTTAGTACATAAAATAGAAATAAATCAATTGAAAAATTATATTTGAGATTTAATTTTGGGTAAGTTGATAATTTTTATATAGGAATATTTCTATAATTTTTTTCAATAATATTATATGATAAACAGACTAAATTTTATATTCGGAAGTCACTTAAAACATTAATTCTTATTTAAAAATAATTTTACAATATTTGATAAAATTTATAAAAATGACATCCGGATTAGTTGGCGAAATCTAACTTTTATAAAGAATCAAGCAAAAAAAATGAAAATAAAACTATATTCAACTTATAATGGATTCTTTATCTGAATTAAGCATTTATAAATTATCTAATCTGACATTTCTGATATTGAAATAAAATAAAAATTTAAATTGCTTTTTGTCGACTTAAGAATAATCTTTTAAAGAATCTTTTAGGAAAATTGAACATCAATCAACTCATTTTAAATGAAATATTTAAAAAATTATTTATTCAAAAAATTTATTCTTAAAATATAAAATGATGAATTAAATTGGAACTGTATTATTGAAAAAAATTTTATATCTGAATTTTCATTTTCTTCTTCAAATAATTTGGTAGATTCAAAAACCAAAAAAAAATTTAAGCGCTTCTAATACAATTTCCTAAACGGTAATCTCTGATTCCTTTTTTTTTAATAGTTTTAAAGGCTTTTTATGCTTTTAATAATTCCGTTAAATCAGCTATAAATTAAAAACTAACTGAATAACCTTTAAAAAATTCAATTTACGAATAGACCTAAATTTTAGTTGAGTCAAATTAAAACATTTTACCAAAAAATAAAAACATTAATATTCATAAATTAAAATATTATGTCTAATTTAGGAAAAATTCATTTAAATGTTTTTTTTTGTCCAGAAAAGGTCTTTTTCATCTGTTTTGTTGATTATTTTTGGCAATAAGACATTTTCCGAGACACAATCCGTTTTCAACAATTAAAAGAACTTTATCTAAAAGTCGTAATTTGATTTTTAATCACAATTTGAAAAAATAATTTCATTTAGAATAATCAACAATAAGCAAATAAATTGTAACAAGAAAATGTAAACCAAAAATACTAAAAATGAAAATATTTATTATCAAAAAACGAGATTCAAAAACCTAACGAAATCAATAAATAAAATTTCGTAATAATTTTTCATTTATTTATTTATAGATTAAAATGTATATGAATTGACTCGTTTTCAAAGTCTTAAATTTAATTTCAAAAAGTAACTGTATAATGAAAACATTCAAATGAAAATTCAAATGGGTCAAAAATTAGGCGAATGCAAATGATTTTTTCTAAAATGAATTTTTAAAAATAAGCACAGTTAGTCTCTAAAGAAATCTACCTGATGTCACTAAAATGCCAAAAAAGATTAAATTAAATTCTTAAATATGTCTGATTCTTTGACTAAATAAGAAATGAATAAAAGCACCCAAGAGACTTGATTAAACATAATCCATGTCAACTATGATGCTGTTTGAAAATTGCAAACAAGATTTTATTTAACTTTTATCTTAATTGATTATTTAATAAAATGACAATTGCATAAGCACAATTTACGTCATTTGCAAAATTTAAAAAAAAAATAATTTTACCCTGATCTACAATTAAATTTTCTTCAATTTCATCCAAACCATTTGCTTCAGATTTAAGTTCATACAATTTTTCATTAAATCCATTCACTAACTCTGTATTAGGAAGACTGGCTCGTTGCTT
The DNA here is from genome assembly GCA_016987375.1 of Brachionus koreanus. Classification (NCBI taxonomy): domain Eukaryota; kingdom Metazoa; phylum Rotifera; class Eurotatoria; order Ploima; family Brachionidae; genus Brachionus; species Brachionus koreanus. Next base: position 83,604 of record PJRA01000376.1, read on the forward strand.
TTCGAGTCGTGCATGTCTTTCAATTTCAGGTGGGACCCAAAATTTTTCACTAACATTCCCTGGTGTCATAACAGAGAATCGTCGGTCTCGATGAGAGCCCATAGATGAAGAAATTTTTGAACTGGTTGTGCCAACTGAGCATACGGAAGATTTTTTAGATGACAATAAACTTGGTGCAATACTTGGCTGTTGTTCTAAAGCAACTAGCTTTAAATTAGAGTTTTTTAAAGAGCTTGGATAATTGATGCTAAATTTCCTGTTGCTTAGATCTGAAATGCTTGTGTTGTTGGTGTAAATCGAGGAGGCATCTGAAAGTCTTTTTCTTCTATAATAGTCAACAACTGCTGGCTCATTATAAGTCGACGAAATGGACGAGCTTTTTCGTGAATTGGAATAACTAGAAATTGAATTTTTCTTAGAGTAATCAATGGAACTTTTGGCACTTGAATAACCTGAAGTTTTGATGTGCGAACTTGTATGTGATAAAGAATCATCTGAGGAAAACTCTTGAGAATTTTTTGTGTCTTTAAATTTTACACTATGTGTTGACAAGGAAACTGGGCCTGTTTTTTTTAAATTGGTGTTTTTGCGCAACGACCGTCTAGTTAGGCTTTTGCTAATCTTTTTTTTGGCTTTAAAATTAGCCAAATTTTCATTTTCAGTAGTCAAACTTGATCCAGTCAGGGTGATACATGATTGTTTTCTGGGAATATCTGTTGAGTCATCTTTAACTGGTTCAGATTCTTCTATTTGAAAAGATTTTCTCAATTTGTTTATTATGTGAAAAATGAGACCGTCAGTTGGATCATCTGATGAACTGTTTAGTTGGGCATTCAAATCATTGGTAGGCAATTTATCCTCAAATGAATCATTTGGCTCCATTTGAGTTAATTGTTGACTGTTTGGGCTTAAATCCGAAATTTTCTTTTCATGCTGCAATTTTAAACACGTTACACATTCTGGGTTTTTACATAATTCTTCCTTTTCCTTAGCATGCTTGGAACAGTATTTGAAACTTTTTCTTTTTTTCAACAAAATACTAACATAATATACTAAAATTGTCAGCAAAATGGCAAAGCAAACGATTATGATCATTATGTAAGCCATGTTCTCCAAAAAGTTATTACCCATTTTAGACAGAAGTATCAGTACGTTTGGCAATTGTGTCTCAACAAATTAGCTAATTAGGTAAGTTTTATTTGATTAATTATCATCTTGAAAAAAAAATTCAAAATAATTAATTTAAGTTTTCGTGATAATAACTTAATTTAACACAGTTTGTCATGTTATTGTTGTGTTTCCGTTCCCACAGTTTACCTAAATTAATTTCAAAAATATAAAAGAAATTTTTTTAGTTGATGTTGAAATTTTTCAAAAATTAATTCTAAATACAATAATAAAAAAAATTTTGTTTGACAAATGCTAAAAGTCATTGTTTTTCATTAGATCGAATTTTTTTTATTTAATATTTTTTTATTTCTGATCCTAAAACTAGCCACGTATCGATTTTTAAAAAAGTCTAATTCATGGCATAATTTAAAAATAGGAAAAATTTTTTTTTATTTGACTTTTGATTTTACATTTATAAATTCAAAGTATGCACTTAACTTAAATTTATTTATTACCTGGAAAACAAAATTAATCAGCAACAAAATATTTTTAATTTTTTTCTATTTTGCTTTTTTACTGACCTGGTTCAAAGTCAAGCAAATTAAAAAATTAGTTTTACTAAACGAAAAAACACGGAAACGCGGAAAAAACAACGCTCAACAGGAAACGAATATTCTGCTTTAAATTAGTTGGCCTGTTGAATAGAGCAAAAAGTATTGAATTTCATTAAAAAAGGAAAAACACCTTATTTTATATTTATTTTTGATAAAATTGATGCATTTTAAAAAGATTGATTTTTAGCTTTTATTAAAGGAAATAATTGCATAATTTAAATTGATAGTCTTTAATCAAAAAACCTTGTTAAAAACTATTCTGGTTTAATTTTAAAAATTTATTTAAAAATTTGATTAGAATAATTTCAATTTTTATCAATAAATGATTAACAATTAATTAAACATGCATAGAACTTATTTGACTATTTTAACGAGAGCATATCATAAATCAAAGCTGTCAATTGTTGGCCAAATAATCGATTCCTATTTTAATGACAATATCAGCTAGTTTAAATGCTTATAACTTGACAAAATTACGTAATCTCTCGTAATATGAGCACTAGTTTAATATTAGATATTGCTGAATGAAAATTAGCTAACTCGAATCTAAAAAAAAAGCTCTGAAAATACTCATAAATACATAGTAGAAACCTTAAGACTAACTCTGATCCCAATTACATTTTAATTTTAATTAAAATTTCCTAAGACCTCTATTACCCTTAAAATTTTATTTCAAATGTGCTTAAAGCAATCTTTATTGACTTAAGGATAAATGAGACTTTCACAGAATTTTGATTAATTGCTTTTTTGTTTTTTAAATAAAAAATGATAAAAAAATTAATTATCTGTTTGATCGACATCCGATTTTTGATAGATTTTTCGCATCTTGAATAAAAGAGTTTAATTTGAATTTTAGATTTTTGCAATCATGCTAGACGCAATGGATTCGTATCTACCTAGAATCAAATAAATCATCAATTTAGAATAAAATTTTAAAATTCTAAAAATAAACACATAAAAAAATGAGAATTAAAAATGAAACTAATTTGAAAAGAAATCCCTGATTTTGCCACAAATAGTTTTTCGGCATTAATGCATTTATATATTTGTCTTTTAATTAAAAGTCCCCATACAACACATCTATTTTTTAATTCAATTTTTGTCTAACACACTTCTTCGACAATAGAATAAATCTAACTTTGATTAATTGCTACTAACTGTGAAATTGAATTCAAACTTTTATCTCATTTAGGCACGTTTATGCGTTTTTGCATATCAAAAATAATTTATTTTCTAGTCATAGTCATAGTATTTGTATTTTTTGAGAAATAAAAAATTTATTCACCATTCTCAAGGGACTCTAATGACAGAATGCTCTAGTTTGAAAAATTTTCATTCTTTCATAGAAATCAATTTTCCCTATTGAAATAGACAAAACACCTTTTATCAAATTCCTGTTCTATTCATCACAAAGTGCTTTATTAATAAGTAATTTAGCCATTAACAATGATAAAATATTTCAAAAATTAAGCTTTTTAAACTAATTTTTGAAAGGCTGATGAATATTTTTTTATTAAAAGCAATTTGAAAAGCTCTTTTAAATCACAAATAAATGATGTTAATAATTAAAGAAAAAAGCTAGACTTGTATCGATACAATGAGAAAAAAATATGAATTTCCTAAGTGGCTATGAATTATGAGTCTTAACAAATTAGAAATTATACAATATAAATACAAACTTATTAAGGATGCAAACAGGAAAAATTTAGACTGTAAGAAATCATTCATATCAGAGTGAATTCGGATTTTGTTTCGATTCGAAGCTTCAATGTTACGTAACAATCAATTTGAGATGATTAGAATTTCGGTTAAATAAGATGATGATGTTAAATGAATGCTAACTGTGGCTGAAATATTTCGAATGCATCCTTACGGTTAAATTAACTCTTAAGACTAGCTTTAGAACAAAATATGATTTAACTATATTAAAATTTTATAAACAAGTCGAATGTAAATGTTTATAAAATTTTAGAGTGATAATGCGTTTTAGTTGCATTCATTTTTGGTTAAAAATCTAATAAAAATAGAAAAAAAAATTAATTCTAAAGAAAAAAATAATTGCTAAAATTGTGAATTGAAAAAGTTCTTTTTTTGTAAATGTGAAACTAATTAAATGAGATTTTGCGATAAATTAAATCAGTTATTTGAAAGCTGAATGAATTTTTGAAATTTGATTTTTCAAATAACAAATATTATCAAATTGTGTTGTATTTTATCCGAGAAGCTAAATCTAAGAAGCAAAACAAATTTTTTCTTTTTATTTTAAAATAAACCAAAAATCTAATCAAAATTGTATTAATTTCAAGTGCTTGCATATATTTTTTTATTTTTTGTTTACTATCTAATTTGTGTAAATCAATTTGGTTAAAATATTTATGTCTTTAAGTTATTAGTGTCACTAAATTTTTCATATTTTTCTTCTATTTTCTTTTGTTAAATTCGACTTCAAATTTAAGCAAGCTTATATTATCAATATTGTTTTATTTTTCCATAAGACAAATAGAAGAAAAAAAGTTAATTTTTTTATACAATTAACTAGCTAGATTTGGTTTTCAATGTAATTTAATAACTAATATCTAAATGGAATTTTATCAAAATTGTATTGAATGATAAAATTATAATTTTAGTTCTAAATTAAATGACATCAAAATAAATATATAGACAAAATTCTCTTTTTAAACCGTTTAACACTAGATTAAATCCGGCTGATTTTTAATAAAAATTTCAAAAATAGTTGTGTAGACAAATTAATTATTTTTTTTAAAAACAAAATGCTTAATTTTTTAAAAGCTACTTTACAAAATTTTATATCAATCAAAAAATATTTAAGTTTCATTTTTTTAAAAAGGAATCTAAAAAAACTCTTTATTTTTTCAAGTGTTAATATTTATTTCAATATTAAAAAAAAAAATTTTATTTGATTTTATTTGAATAAATTTTATTTTCTTTTGCCAGTCACTAATTTAAAATAGAAATAAAGACTAACTCTGACTACTCTTTTTGTCCTTCTTCTTTGCATCTTTATTTTATAATATTTGAAAAAATCGAAAAAGGAAAAATCGAATGATAAAAGGAAATTACGAAGAGAGAAAAAAATCTTTCGAGCTAGCTTTAACTTGTACAATACAATATCAATACAATATCTAAAAAATTTATGCTGAGAAATATGAAATATTGGAAATCAGAATAGTTTCAACGAAATTCCTATAAACAGCAACAGACCTAAAAGCTAAGTGCAATAATGCTTACTATAACACAGCAACAACAGCAACAATAAGTTTAATAAATAATAGTTTTATAAATTTTTCCATTAATTTTACCCTAATAATGTTTATTTACTCTAATCAATGTCTTGTGGATAATGAAGAGGCGCTCATCTCCTTTTTCAGTACCTTTTTTTGAGCAAAAGCTCTGATTTCACTCAGAGCTTACTTGCATCATCATTATGCAATTATTACCCAATCGAAACCCGTGCCCCATTTTATGATGAAAGAGCTTTAAACATGCTACCCGTATTGCAGCAAGATTGTTCCACTTCAGCGGGTTTTGAATCCTGGATCCTATGCTTTCATGACTAACATCCAAACCGTTCGGCTATACGGGCTTTTAAAAAGATGAACATGGTGTAATGTTTACATTAGTAACTTTGGACATAACTATCTGATCTCTTGGTTAGCTTTTTATGGTCCATGTTAACTAAAACGCTTATAGTTTAGCTAGTTAACAAATCCAGTTATATCAACAAAGATGTCTGTCGAGACTTTAGGGTGCAAAATTTTTGATATTCTTGAATAAAAAAAATTAATATTTTTCTAAATTTTTTTAAAATCTTAATTAAAATTCAATTGATAATGCTGTATAGTGATGTGTAAATATCATTTGGAAACGGTCAAATTAAAAGTCAAATAAAGATTTCAGATATTTTTCTATTTTTTCATAAAAAAAAAAACAGATTTATGAATTTGCCTTAATCAAAAAGTTTCAGTGGCCTTTTTTGCAATAGTAACCTAACTAAACCAAAATTTTAAAATTTTCATTACAAGTTTTCATTTTATAAAATTTTTTAGAATTAAATAAACAAAGTGTTAGACACTTCATTTTGAAGAGACTGACAGCAAATTAATTAGTGTATTTAGAAAAACTAGTGATAAAATGCAAATTCAATATTACATTGACAAGACATTTATTTTTTCATGCATTTACCAAACATTTTTTCATGTTTTTTAAAATCAAGAATATTTTTGCAAAAAAAATTATAGTATTACAAAGTAATGTCATTTTTAAAGAAATTTTTAAAATGTAGATAAATGAAAACGAATTTGAAAAATCTATTCCAAAATAAGAGGATTTATAAATTTTTCAAAGGAGTCAACATGAATGTGTTAGTAAATACAAACAATCATTATGCTAACACCAGACATCAAAATCATCAAAATGTGTTAGTTGATATTATTATATTGATTTTATTTAATTTAAAAAAAAAAAAAAAACAAAAAATTAACATTTACTTTAGAAAAAAAAAACTGAAAAATTTTCAACCATTTTTTTAATTTATTTTATAACTAATTATTTAAAACTCCAAGGCACCCGGATTCACATGAAAAATACAAAGAAAAAACAAATTTTTCTAGCAATAAAAAATTTAAAATTTTATTTTTTTATATAATGTTGAAATAAATTCTCGAAAATTATTTGTCAAAATCATGTACAACAAAGGATTAATAACACCGCCAAGATACACAATAATTAATGTTAAATTGCTCATCAATTTGAGAAAAAAATTCTGAGACTCGGAAAAGGTAACTGCTATTTGAAACATCCACAACGGTGACCAAGCACATAGAAACGAAATTACCACTGCTAGTACAAAGCGAGTAGTTCGTCTCTTAATTTTTGTTGTCCTGCTTTCTTTAACATGTGTTTTCACGACCACAGTCCTAAAACTCTCAGTTTCTTTGGTTCCTTTCCACACAATTAGACTTGATAAAAAATTATACGATTTTTTAGGTAATTCAATTTGACTTGGGTTGTTTTGAAGGCTTTTTTTTTCACTTAAATCATTCTCAGTTTTAGATGGCACCGAATATGGAATAAAATTTTTAGGTTTTTTAATATTATTGTGCAAAAGTTTAGCTCTAGCAGACCATTCTTTTAAAAATTTTAACAAAAGACCACTGAATACAATAATAATGGTATATGGCAAAGCAAAAGCTATAATCCATTTGGCTACAGTGTAAATTTCTTCGTGAGCTTGGTCAAATAAAGATGCACACATGTATGTTTGTGTTTCATTGTTGAACACTTCTACGATGGACAGAGTCTTCGGCATCGAGAAGCTGATAGAAAATGCCCATAAAAATACAATGTAAATACACACAATCGAGCATTTTGATTTATCATTTTCGATTATTTTGTTCTCTCTTAGACAAAAGTAGCGCTCGAGTGTAAGAGCAGCCACTGTAAAGACATTAACCTAGAAAATTTTAAAATTAATCGATATTTTTTTAATTTTTATTTCATTCTTACCAGCATGCTTGTTACATCTAAAATAAAGCTAAGTCTACAACCTAGCTGATTCTGTGAAACTAGTTCTTCATTGAATTGTTGTACATAGAAAGGAATACAACTCGAGTAGAGTATATCAGATATGGCCAAATTTATGATAAGTAGATTAATTGGCGTGAAACTTCTCGAGTGAATAATGAAACAGAGTGATATTGCATTGAGAATATAGCAAAATCCCATTTGAGTGTAGAGAACTACAATGGTTGTTAGATCTAATAGACTCATGTGTTGGAAGAAATTTTCAAAATCATAAATTTTTTCTAAAAAAATTTTGCTTTTTGTTAAAAATTTGAAATCTTTTTTTTTGTATTTATAAAGAAAAATTATAAGGATTTCTCGAGCGAAAAACCTTTATTTTAATTTTAGCCAAATGCAGGTGAAAACAGGATGCTTTAGATTAAATAAAAAAAATTTCAATGATTATTGAAAGAATTTTTAAATGTCATAGCATTGATTTATTTTGTTAAGCAATTTAAACCTTAATCGCCCTAATTGTTCCGTTCATTAACAATTTTAAAATGCATTTTTTAGGGTCACGAAGCACATTATACCCAAATTGCATGCATGATCGCAATCTTGAAAATAAGAATTTTTCAATCCAAATTCTTGAATTTTTTTACTTTTTAACCAAAAAATATAAATTAATTTTTCTAATATATAATTTTATTTAATCCAACAAAAAAAAAGATTATTCAAAAGCTCATGAATTTAAACTCAAAACTTTTCTATGCTTAAGTTGGTATAATAATGTGTAAATAAGCTTTTCGTTGATAATCTGGATGCATTAATTAAATAGAGCTAAACAGCGACGTTGCATTAGGATTTTGTTCAATATTAGCAGTGAATTTCAATCGGATTAAATTTGAATAATATTTTATTTCCGCGAATGCATTAAAAAAAGCATTGGTCTTATATTTCCTATTACAAACGATGCTTAATAAGAAAATTTTTTCTTAAATGCATTTTATGTAATAAAAAATTAAAATGCAGATAATTATTTGATTGCTTATTTGACAATTCGTTTGATTAAAAAAAAAAACTATCTTTTAAATTTTGATGTAATTTAAGTTATTTTTGGAACATGATATTTAAATCAACGCCTTTTTTAATCACAAAGAAGTGCATCGCAAGATTCTTCCTCTTAAAGTAACAGATTATTAACTGTTTACATTCAAACATGTTAAATAAAGGATAAATAATTTATTTCCTAGCAAAGCAATTTTAAAGAGTTTAGTTATTATATTTAATAAAGCTTATTAGAACATTTGACTGTTCAATTATTTTGAAATTTTTGTTTGTTTTTCAAATACATGAGCATATTTTAAAATCTAAATATCTTTTTCTGGCATCATCCGACCTATATTTTTTTTTAGGCATGATTCTCCTTTTGTCATTAAGGCAAATAAGTCATAGTTGTGTAGTTTTCCTATTTGATACTAAAAATAAGAACCTAGTTCAGAGTTAAAATTTTACTATCAAATTACAGAAAAATGAATCTTGAATCAGAATATCTAGCTGTAGGTTTTTTAAATATTCTTTGTTAACAAAGTAATAATTCGTTTCTTAACTTTTTCACAATGTGTTCTACGTAACTTATGTTCGTGTTTTTTTAATTTTTTAAGTGAAGCTTCTTCTGCCAGACTTGAAGATCACACTACAAAAAACAATTTAAGCTTTTAAATTTAGAACCTTTTTCAATTTAAATTTAGTTAGTATTTTAGATAATATAATTCTACTCAAGTTTATAATTGAGTGAAAATGATTCGAATAAGTTGCGCATAAGAATAATTGTAGAAAATGTCCAAATTAATCTATTTTTGACATTTCAATTATTTTTAAGTTTATTAAAAAAAAAATCAAATTTTTTATCTATTGAATCTGGTAAAAAATTTGAAGCCTACTGGAAACTATAGAGCTAATATAACCAAAAAAGCTTTAAATGGAGTTCATCCCTAAGAATCAATTTAACCCTCTATAAAGCTATAATCCGCTCGTTTTGTTGACTATTGTTTCATTATTTTAAATTGGGGATCAGAAAAAAATAAAGCTTAAACTACAAAAAATGCAAAACAGGATTCTGAGAATTATAATTTTTTTTCCTCTTAAAGCAAGCATTGATACTATACATGGAATGCTTACAATTGATAAAATAGAAGACAGATCAAACCAACTATTCATTAAATTTATTAAAACAAGAGCTTGACATGAATTAATCGCAAAAGAAATTCACGATTACCTCTCTAAAAGGTCCAATGAATTACAACAAAAATTCAGAACATCTTTTGATAAGATACAATGATGATTACAAAAATTATTCCTAACAGACTGGCTGAAAATAAGGCACTACGCCGTTCGGAGTTGCCAAGAAGAACTATTCCCTCCAAATTATATTTCAAATAAATAATAATAAATATTACCAAAAAAAGAATAAAATTTAAAGCTATCGCTAATTGATAAATGCTTTGATGCAAGCTTTTCGAATATTTTGATTAACTGTAGAAAAAATATATCAATTATCACTAAGCTGTGAGTTTAAAATCACAAAAATATCATTTTAATGAAAACCAAAGTCATTATAAATTATCAATCAATAATAAAATTATAATTTTTTTTTGATTAAAGTTTGTTTTCCGACACAGTATTTTTAAATTAATGACTTATTTTTTAATATTATAAAAGAATTGTGACTGCTATTTTTAACTATCTAGAGAAATTGGATAAATTTTCTGGCAAAAATAATTAAAATTATAGCTAAATAATAACTTAAATAAAAAAGTTTTTTCTCCAGTGATTAAAAATTGATTTAAAAAAGAAGCTTTTTAAAAAATCCTATTGATTTTTCTAGCGTAGTTTAAATGAGGCTAAGTACTGTTACTGAGTTTAATTTTGTTAATTTAATCTCTGAAATTCGAGCTATCTTTTAAGTCAAAAATTGAAATGGATTAAATTATTCAAAATTTTTAAAAAATCAATCAACTAAATTAACTAATTTATTAAGCGAAGAATATTCCATAAACCAATTTAAAAATAAAACTAATTATCAATTAAAAATTTCGTTAACTTGATCAGTTATCTTTATTGATTAAATTAAGTGGCTAAATTTCTTAAAATAAAAGGTTCAGGTAATTAACAAATTCAAGAGATTTACAGTCAACAATTCTAAAATACTTTTAGTAATTTCAAGAGCTAATAAAATAAAATATTTCGAATATGTGTAGCAGCTACCTTAGTATTTCATCTTTTTCTTAATCAAATACTTAAAATATGTATCCTGTAGTTCTTTTTTTCAATATATCTTTATTATATTCAATTTTCTTCCTTTTTAAAACCGAATAATTAATTTTTTAATATTTACTTATTTTTTTTAGAATCTGAAAGGGCATTACTTAAGTACATAAAAAAACATAAAAAGCTAAAGTCGTCTTGAAATTAGCGGTTGACTTAGATTTCACCACATTTGCTGGAAGCTTATTCCAATGCGGAACTAAACTGTTGGAGAAAAATACATGTCTGGCGCTTACTGCAGCTGCAAAATCGTTTCTAATTTGAGCTGAGAAACTTTTTCTCTGGAGTCTGATGTGATTTCCTGTTAACGTCCCGGTTAGACCATTGTTTTCTGATCTTTTCATTAGATTCTTGACCAAGCCTACCTTTTCTATTCCATTCACTAATTTGTACATTTCAATCAAGTCTCTTCTCACTCTTCTTTCACTTAGCTTTGTCAGTCCTAATTTCGTACGACATGTTTCTTAGAGATAAAGGTATTTTTGTTGCCCTCTCTTGTACCTTTTCCAACGCATTCATATTCCTTTTAATACTAGGATTTCAAACCTGCACTGCGTAATCTAGATGGGGTCTCACCATGGATACATACAATCTTACCCACAGTCTTTCCTCTCTACTTGTAAACGTTCGCTTTCGCACAAGCACTTTTCACTTTGCAGGTCCACTTTACTCCTACTACTATTACTACTACTACTAATAATAATAATAATAATAATTAATTAATTTTAAAATAATTTAAATAATTCATTTTAATACTCAACTATCTATTCTATACAAAATAATAAATTTAGTAAATTAAAATAATTAACGCCCAAATTTAGTCTGTGCAAAAACTGTGAAGTTTAATTTTAATAATTTTCAAAGGCATATCTTTTGCTCTTTTGCACCATTGCTGAGTTAAATTTGGGCGATAAAAACCTTGTATCCGCTGATACATTTTGCACAATGATTTTTAGACCCTTAGAAAAAAAGTTAGTTAAAATTTTAAATTTTAAATTTTTGTTTTTGGATCCAATTTTCACAATGAAACAGAAAGAAGAATGGATTTTAAAGATGATCCTTTGACTACATATAATTTTAGCTCTGAATAATGAAAAATGGTTTCTTTTTTTGACTGATTTTTGAATCAGAGGGTCAATGAGAGATCAAATGTGTTTATTTAAACAAAAAAAGAAGATGAAAATTATATCAATGTTGACTTTGCTAATAAGAAATAACAATTCAATTAAAAAAATTTCTTTTGTCAAACTACTGAGTTACATTTCAAGATAAAGATAAGATTTCAATTCAAGTGCTTGGCCCACAAGTAAATGTTGTTGCTGGTATTTTTTAAAGAATTATCACTGTAATCATATAATTGCCCGAGCTATAAATCAAAACTGTTTAACTATACCGACAAGATTCATTTATGAAGTGATTGAACCAAAAAAGAAGGCTGGTAAAGTAGCCAAAAAAAAGCGTCGGAAAAAAAAAATTGAATTTTATTGAAAAAATTGATTAAAATTGTTTTGATTTAAAAAAAAACGTTTTCTAAAAATATAAATAAAATTTATAATTAACTGATATAGTTTAGCATCATTAGTTATTAAAAAAAATTTTGAATACAAATTAAATTATATTGATTTTTTCTGAACAGTAAATTAATATACCTTTAAATTTAGGTAATATTATCTCAACAATTGGCAGTCCTTGAAAATCGCAAAAAATGCCCTTAGCTTCAAGATTATTTTAGTATTAGCAAAAATTATATAATGTTAAACGAGGATTTCTTCTAAATGAATAGATTTTACTTGAAAGAAAGTGGTTTTAAAGCATTAGAATGTTAAATAATTTAAAAAATTAAAGAATCTATTCTATTTAAACAATTCTATGTAAAAAAGTATTAAAACGAATAAATATTTTATATTATGTATATGGAATTAAAAAAAAATGATGAAAATTAATATTAAGACTTGATTTGAAAATAAATTCTATAAATTTATTTATTTTCCTATCTGGTTGAACAATTTTTTTCAAAAGCACACTCTATTTAAATGAATCCGATTATTTGATTAAATTTTTAACTTGTTTGAAAATTGTCTACATTAAAGGGGATAATTACTTTCTACAACTAATTTGTCTTTTTTTTAACCAGAATTAATTTATGTTTACAATAAATATACATGCATTTTAAAAAACACTTATGTCTAAAAAATATTTTTAATTACATAAGTTATCTAATTATTCAAAAAGTCTTTAAAAATTAAAAAAATAAATGATCAACATTGAAAGTGATGATGAATAAATCTCTGATAATGACGACGTGATTCCGCCTGGTATCTGTTCAAAACAAATAGCGTTTGAACTAGACCACGAGCTCGACTATGAGATAATAGAGTGAACAAACAAACTGCCAATGCTTTCGGAATAACTTTGATTTCCAACAATTTGTTTTGCTCAACAAGTGTATAAAACGAGTTAAATTAAACAAAATTGAATGGATATTAAGCACTTGTACATGTAAAAATTATATGAAATTCTACTTATGTAAACACATCATAGCTGTAGCAGTGAAGACAAAGTTAACCGAAATTGATTTTAGCTTCAGAAATATAGGTTCTAAAAAGAAAAGAGGGAGAAAGGCTAAAGCAAAAGAATAGTTTGTAAAAAGTACAAATTAAATTGATAATTGACATTTTATTTATTCATATACTTATTGGTAAAGAAAATTAATTTTGTGAAATAAAATATTTTTTGTAAATAGTAGATAATTTTTGTAAAAAAGTGTAATTTTTGGGGAAAAAAAAATACTAAGCCTACATTAAATAATAAATAATATTGAAAATATTTATTTTGAGATTTAAATTTTAGAAATAGAAAATTAGAATTTATTTAAACTTTTATTTTCCCATAATTTTAGCATGCTTACGCAATCAAATAGCATCAATAGCATTTTTACAAATTAAAAGAAATAAAAAAATAATAATCAAATTTAATTACTTGGAATTAAAATTACAAAAATGTTCTTATATGCAAAGTCGTAGAAAATTAGAAAATCATTCACGGAAAATTTTAATTATTTAAACAATGTAGCCTAAATTTTATTATCTTATTTATTAAATTATAATCCTATTGATGCATTTTTATTTATATTGATAAATTATTTGAAAAAAAAAAACAACATGTATTTTATAACGCTTGAATTGTAATCCTTCATCTATCATATAATTAAACAAAATGTATTTTTGCTAATAACAAGCTTTGAATTTAACAGACACGACAGAATTTATTATTTTATTAATTTATTTACCTTTTCATTTATGATCATATTGTGTTGGAATTGGATTAATTCTGGCCGTTAATTTTCGATAGTAGGAAAATATTTAAAAAGAATAAAACAATTTTTGAATCAAATCAAAACTAATTTTTATTTAAATAAAAGAAGCTCTTATTTAACCAGAATAAATTGAAAATCTATCAAAATTAAAATTTCATGCTTCTCTATCTGATTAACTTACAGTTATTAATTAGGTTTTTTATTGAATTTGAACATGCACGAGCTGATTATAAAACACTTTTTTATTTATTTTAAGACTTGTTTTAATGATCAATATGATGAATTTATTTTCAGCATATATACTCAATTGAGCATGCAACTTCACATTCTTGATTGGTTTTCTTGCATGATAAGCATTTGCTTTGAACTGATATATGTGATCTTTATTAAGTGAAAAAATAAATTATTTAAAAAAAAACTATGCACACATGTGGTAAGTATGAAATTTTGCTTAAATTTCTTGATTAAATAATGTAAATAATTTCAAATCTCAATTTGAAGCGTTCTTTTCTCAAATTAAGAGTATTGACAATTTAAGCTTATTGTATTTTTTTTTGTTCAAAAATGTCTGTTTTGGGCTTTAAACGGCTTCCAGAACAAGAAATAAGCATCTCAAACATGTTTGAACCATTTGAATTTAGCTTTTTTCTTAATACAATCAACAACAACTTATATTATAAATGATTGGATTTTTAGACAGCAAGAACATTTATGACTTAGAGGTTATTTACTTTTTTACTTAAAAATATTGCATTAGTTTTAATCAAATTATCTTAATTCATAATCTTTTGAATTTTAATAAAAGCCTAAATTAGCAATTTACTTAAAAGATTTCTAGACTGGATTTATTTGAAATGAATATTAACTAATGTAACTATGAAAATACAAACTTCCCATGATAGTGAAAAACGAATGTGCCTACTTTTTTAGATGCAAGTCTCCAAGGAAAATGTAGATATATTCAATAATTGAAAAAAAGTCTTGAAAATGAATTGTTTATTTATGAATAATACAATGAATATTTAAGAATATTTATGTGGTAATTTGAATTCCAAACCACCCAAATCAAAAACCAGATATTTATTTTTGATTTTTCAACACTTTAAAGCCTATAATTTAATAAATTATTTTTCGGAAGAAAAAATTCAATTCAAAAATGTGTAAATAACCTTAATGAATTTTTAATATTATCAGGAGGATGAAAATAATACTCAAATTTTGTGAAGAAATATCTCTAATAGTTAGCTTTATTTTTTAAAATTGAAAATATTAAAAGGCCTTAAATGGTCTTCCATCTATCGTCTCTATCGTAACCACTCTTTGATGCATACTTAAGCACAAGTTTTATTTTTAAACAAAATCAATAATTTATTCAGTTAACATTGAATAATTTAAGAAATTTTTTTTTTCAAATTTGAAAAAAATTTAAGTTTGAATTTGAAAAAAAAAGTTAGACTAATATTCAAAATATACAAAATGAGGTGGAATTATTTTTTAGGTTTATTTTAGGAAATTTTCTAACTAATATTGAATTTTATCTAAAATATATGTAAGAAAATTTTCAAGTAGATGATATATATATATATATAGTTTTTAATTAAAATTTTCATTTAAAAAACAATGTAAAAAGGCGCGGAAATAAACTTCTTAGGATATTGAAGCATTTATAAATAAATGAACCCCTATTTGTAATAGCTAAATTCTATGATTGAATTAGAAATATTGTTTCATGACTGCTAAAAACCAAAAACGTAAAATTAGCCGGAAAAATATCTAATTTTCATTTAAAAGGCAACTTGAAGCATTTTTTCCCAAATAAGATTGTTTTCTAAATTAAATGTAGTTTTTTTCTAGTCCTTATCTATATGCCTCAAAGCATAAATTTCCGTAGAAAAAATCTAACCCTTTATCCGATTTTTAATTCGAAATCCATTAGATTAAACAAAAAACCCTCGGTAACAAACTAATAGTGTGATAAAATATTTGTTTTCTTTGAATTTATTTAAATTGAAAAAAAAAATTTTGTCTTAGCTAGAATTTTCTCAATGTTATTCAGATAAAATAATTAAAACAAGTGTTTTAATTTTCATTCAAAAAGTTTTTCTTTTCCAAATAGCTTAAATGGATTTTCTTTAATTATTGTTATTTTTGCAAAATGCTCATTTATTTTTTGAATTTAAAAAAATAAAATCTAAAGAAAAAAAATACTTGGAGTCAGATTTATTAATGTTATTTAATCTGAAATCAAAAAGTTAAAAGACATATATTTGATTCTATAACTTTAAATAAAAAAAATTGATAAAAATTTCGAAACTTGGTTCTGTCACGTCATTATTGTAAAAAAGGCCGATCAGATTAGCATCAACCCATGAAATATGTAAAAAAAGCTCCTTGAAAATCTTTTGATCAGTGGTTTTTCAGACGGAAACTAACCTGTCATCAGAATTGTATCTATTTAAAAATTAAAATAATAGGAAAAAGTGAGTAAAAAAATAAAAAAATTTAGCTAAAGTGGTTCCAATTATTCATTGTCAACTTTTTTCTAATTTAAAGTTTAAGAATTTAATTTTTGTGTTAATAAATAAACTATATTTTTTTTCACTAGTAATAAAAAAAATACTGCTACTGATAGAATTAAATAACTTTTTTGTCAAGAGTCTTGAGAATAGTTCCTCTTTAGTTAATAGTGTTTTGGATTTATAAAAAATAAATAAACTAAAAATTTTCAATTCTATTTGACAGCTTTAGTTCTAATAAATTATTTATGCTATGACTGATCATAGCTGAGAATTTAAAAAAAACTATCGTTTTATAGATTCACTTTGATAAATGAATCATAATAGATTTTAAAATTTTCAAAACATTTAATTTTCAATTTTTAGAAGTCGGGTTACAAAAAGCTTAAATTTAATGATTAAAACAAAATAGATATTAAAGACGTCAAAATATTTTTTCTTTTGATTTTTAAATAATAAACTGATGAATTTTTATTTCTGTTTTTTAATATTGAAAAAAAAATCTTAGTTTTTACTAAGTTACTAAGTTTTCGTCTAATTTTTTATTTAATTCTAAATTTAAATAAATGCTAATGAAAATTAAAAAAATATAGAAAATAGAAAAATTAGAAAAAAAAAATTGATATTATAATTTAAAATGATTTGTCTACTGTTTATATTTCAAATGCTGTTCCAAAAGGCATCGAATCTGATGAGTCTGAGGTTGATGAAGAAGAATCTGTTCCAAAAAGAGCAAGAATCGAGTTAAAAAATCAAGACATAAGTGACTAAGAAATTCGCTGTTTCCTATTTTTTTTTTCAAATATATATTTTTTAAATTCTAAATAATTAATAAAAAAATATAATTAAAGAAAATAGTCATGTGACTGAAAAACAAACCTACTTTATCTTTTAAAATGATGAAAAAATTTGAAACAAATGCCTTAACGTGATGTATGTGACTTAAATTTAAATAAACTTGTGATTGAGAGATAATTACTGAGCTATATAAACTATTAAAATCTTCCAAATTTTATAATGACTCCAATGAATTTAAAATTTTTGAAACTTGCCCTTATTTTGGGCATTGTTGGATCAATTTATTCACTTGATCAAGAATATCTATCCAAATATAGACAGTAATTTAAGTGAATATTTGATAATCAATCAAGTTTAACTTTTATTTAGTCACACTGTATACCAGATATTGACTGAGAGTGAAAAAGATGTAGAATTTTTAACAGTAATCGAAAAGAAGTTTGGAATAAAATTTGATTATTGGAATGAAGCAAACACTTTGAACAAATGGACTCACTTAATGATCAAATCAGAACTTAATTCAGACTTTGAGGAAATGATGCGAAGCTTAAAAATGAGCTACTCTGTTTTAATTGAAGATGTGGGAAGCTATATTGAAAAACAACTAATT
Source organism: Brachionus koreanus (assembly GCA_016987375.1). Classification (NCBI taxonomy): domain Eukaryota; kingdom Metazoa; phylum Rotifera; class Eurotatoria; order Ploima; family Brachionidae; genus Brachionus; species Brachionus koreanus. The sequence goes on from PJRA01000376.1 coordinate 101,418, forward strand.
TCAAATTCTAAAATTAAAGAGGCTGGCGATGATTTTGATTATGGAAAGTATCATACTCTTGACGAAATATCTAAATGGATGAACGATACACAAGCTGCGTTTCCAAAGTTCGTCTCTGTATTTAATGTTTCCAGATCGTATGAAGGTAAAGTAATCAATGTTATGAAAATATCAGTGCCAAGTTCTGTGAAAAAGCCCGCTATTTGGTTCGATGGAGGAATTCATGCCAGAGAATGGTAAAAATTTAAAAGCAAAAATTTTTTTTTAATATAAATAAATTATAGGATAAGTCCAGCTACAGTTATATATATGGCTCACATGGTAAATTATTCAATTGTTTAAAAAACCTTTAAAAAATTTAAATTTTAAGTTTTTGTCTAATTATTCTGTCGATCCCGATGTAACAAAAATCCTAGACAATTTTGATTTATATGTTTTGCCTGTTTTTAATCCTGACGGTAAATAATATTGTGCTTAAATCATGATAAGGGTTATTCATATACATCTGTAATTTAATATAACTTGGTGTCTTTTTTACGAGACAATCTAACTAAAATGTCATTAAATAAGCTCTTAAGAATTTATTTTTTTAATTATGCTTTTTAAAATGAGACACGAATTTTGATTTTTTTTTTCTAATAAAGGATATGATTACACTTGGAAAAAGGTGAAAAAATTTTAAAATTAAAAATAAAAATTATAAATAAATTTTTTCTAGGATAGACTTTGGCGAAAGACAAGAAGCAAAACAAAAATTCCAGGCTGCTATGGAGCTGAGTAAACATAAAAATGTTTTTTCTTTAAACATATTTTATTCAATATTGGTTTTTAATTAAGCCCGAATCGAAATTGGGATGAACATTTTTGTGGTAATTTAGCTTTATAAAAATTAGGAAAAAAAAACAACTTAAGCTTCGTTTATGCAGAAAATGGAGCTTCTAAAGATCCATGTAGCGACACATACTGTGGTATGTCACCATTTTCTGAGATAGAGATAAGAGGAGTTGCTAATTTCATTTCAAAAAACAATGATTCTATTGTTTCGTACCTAAATTTTCACAGTTATTCACAACTTTGGATGACTCCTTGGGGTTATACAACTAAAAAACCAAGAGATTTTGAAATTCAGGTAGGAAATTTAGCTTTTGTTTTGAATTTTAAATAAATTTACAAAGTATTTTGATTATTTGGTGTCATTAGTTTCTTTTAAATGTTTGAATAACTGGAAAAATTGTTAACTAGTAAAAATTATAATGTTATTTGAATTAAATGATAGTGATAGAATTAAAAAAAATTGATTTTTTTAATCAGACGAGGGTTTTTGAATCTCAAAGAAAGATTTAAAATTAAATTACCATTAGATAAAAATTCAAAAAACAATTGAACTAAACTATTCTAAAGCTCGAATAGTTTTCATTATTTTAGGTATATTTAGAAAATTTAATTATATAAATCACTTTTCTCTAACAACTGTCATCTAAAATTAATTTTAAAAAAACATAAAATCACAAAAAAAAGTGTATAATTTGCTAAATTAAAAATTTTAACATTTTATTTTAGTTTATAATAAATTCAACCAATTTAAAAATTATTTTAAATCTGGATACTCTTGTAAAATAGTGCGAGCAATAAAATCCGAAATTGAACTTTTTACAAAAAGTTTAAAGTTCAAAAAAATTAAAAATGAATGAAGCATGCCTAAAATTCGTATAAAATCTAAAATTAAATGCAGCTGTTGAGTATTAAATTTGAAATTTACAAGTATAAGTAGAAAAAATCCCAATAATTTTTTATATCAATTTAATAAAACATATATATTGGTACTTAATTTAATTGGTATGAATCATCTATTACAATTAAAATTGACACTTATTAATGGAAAAAAATTTAGTTAATAATCAATTTTTATCTATCTTTATTTAAATTAAATAATTTTTTTTTAATTTGAAGAAGCCTTACTCGGTGCAGATTAGTGAAAATTTTTCATTATTGATTTTGTATATTAATGAATTTAAATTAAAATAGATTTTTAGATTTTTAACATCAATTTTTTTAGTCATTAGACATTAGAAAATGCTTTTAAAATGACACCCTATAATTTTATATCACAATTAAAATGTTTTATTAAATGCGTCTTATTTTATGTCCAAAATAAAAAAAACCTTACAAGATTAATTGACTGTAAAAGATACGTCTTTAAAAAAATGATTAATTATATTCATTTTTAAATAATTTTAAAAAAAATTTTTTTACTCCGAAAACACTTTGGTTATATCTCAGATAATAAGTTTGGATTTAGGACAATGGCTCAGCAGCAGCGGTCAATGCATTATCTAAACTATATGGCACCAAATATCAACATGGAAACATAGCGTCTACAATTTGTAAAACTTTAATAAACGGAGAAAAATTAAGAAATAGAAATTGTTTTATTTAAGATGTAGCATCTGGATCTTCAGTTGATTGGACCTATGATACAGCCAAAATTGTATACTCCTATGCTGTTGAGCTAAGAGATCAAGGAAAATATGGTATAATTTTTTTCATGCCAAAATCAATGCCTATTTTAATTTAAATTTAAGGATTTTTGCTTCCGCCTGATCAAATAATTCCTACCGGCTTAGAAACATTCGAGGCTATGAAAGCTCTCGCAATATATATCCTCAAACAGCTTAAATAAAAAGAAAAGAAAATGTTTTAGATGCTTTTAATAAAATAGACTAAGAAGAAAAAAAAATTTCTTAAAACTTGTTTTTTTATTTTTTTTTCTACTCAAGGCGTTTTTTAAATTAATAAATTGAGTCCATTAAAATCATTTCGTATAAACTTAAATTTTCTTAAATCTTAAAATAAAACTATTTATCTTATTTAAACATGAAATTTAACGATATTATTCTGAAAATTTTATTTAAAATTATTTTTTTAGATGAAACTTTTTAATGCTTTGGGTATCAAAATTTTGATCAAAATAATCGAAAAAAATTCTAATTTAAAAAAAAATATATTGTGCATTTTTTTAGGATACTTTTCAATCATTTTGCTTAATAAATAGGCCATAATTTAAAATTTTATCTGTCAATTATTACATGAATAAAAAAAGAAAAAAATTTGCCAAAACCGCCCTTTATTCTCTTGGGTTCTTTGAAATTTAATTGAAAAGTCTTAAAATAAATGATATTGAATTGAATTTGGAAAACAATTGAAAAATAAAAATGCGTGGATTGATAAAAATTCATTTGATGTAATTTATTGGCAAATGATCAAAAATAAGACATTAAGACATGACTACTTACATGATGAAGCAAAATATTAAATTTATATTTAATATTTGAAAAATTATAAAAAATATCAACATAAAATATTAAGTTGGTTTCGGAAAGTGGTTTGTATAAAATGAAAGTAAAAAAAAGAGAAAAATTTAGCATACACATACTAAAAAAATTAAAGCCAATAATGAGTAAATTATCTCTTAGAAAAATCAAAAATTATGGCCAAAACTTTCTCTCAATGCTCTTTGTATGACTTTTAGATTTTACTCAAAATGACTGATACTGAAAAATTAAATATTGATAGCATTATAGCTCGTTTATTAGAAGGTAGAAGAAATGGAAAAAATTTTTTTTTTCAAACTTAAAAATTTAAGTTTCTTTAAGTGCGGAATTCTAAACCAGGCAAAAATGTTCAACTAACAGAAAACGAAATCAAAGGTTTGTGCTTTAAATCGCGTGAAATCTTCCTCAGTCAACCAATATTGCTTGAACTTGAAGCTCCTCTCAAAATCTGCGG
>PJRA01000376.1:108739-128712 GCA_016987375.1 Brachionus koreanus
ATTTAATTAAACTTTATTATGATTTTATTAAAAATATTAAAATAATAAAGTAGTTTTTGAGAAAAAAAATGTTTCATTCCGCATATTCCGCAAAAAAATTCCACAAAAAAAAATATTAATACTAAAAAGCGGAATACCGCATTTTAGTAGGTCATTTTGCGGAATAAAATGCTAAAAACCTTTGCGGAATTCCGCATAATAATTCCGCATTCCGCGTTCCGCATTCCGCTTTTTAGGTATAACCAAATAGAAATCAAGCAAACCATCAATGAAAAATATAAATTGCTTAGAGAAAACAAGAATAGCTTACGAAAAAGGTTTCTATCTAATATTTGATTAATCAAGCCAAATAAATAGAGCCAAATAAAGCCTTTGAGACATGTTTTGGGCAAAATTTTTAAAATTTTCTCATTTAAAAAAATTTCTTAGCTATCTGAGCTTTGTTAAATAGAATTTTATTTTAAAGCCTAATTGCATCAAACAGAAACTTGGTTTGTAATTCATTTTTGACATCGATAATCATCTTATTTTTTTAGTTATTTATGTCTAAATTTGGAATTCAAATTAAAAGAATATCTATTTGATTTGAATAGTTAATAAAGCTTAAATACTAGATATGCAAAAATAATATCCTAGCAAGATAAATTGAAAAATTTTAAATTTAGGAAAAATCAAATGACTTCCAATGTGAAATAAAGTGTAATTTTTTCAGGTAGATTTAAATTTTATTGAAGTAGTCTAATTAGTCTACATTTTTAGTTTGATACAGTTCAAATAAATCTAGTCAAATGCTTAGAATAAACATAAAAATATCCAAAAAAATTAGAATTTCTCAATTATATAAAGGTTTCTTAATTTTGAGCTTTTTTTTTCTACACAAAAGAGCGAGAATAAATAATAAATGGTCGATTTTGTTTAAAACTCTTTTATTTTGAGATTAAACTGAAAATAAAATGTAATAAACTTTAATTATTTTATAACAAAGTAAAATTAATTTGATTTAGACTCTTTTGGCAAGTTTTCAAACTCTTTGTTTGATTATTTCTTAGCATAATTAGTAGAATTTGCTTTAAGTATTTTGAATATAGACGCCCAACGTTTCTAGCGTTATTTTTCATATTTTAAATTAATTCTAGACAAGATAATTTTTATAAGTTGTTGATTTAATCTGGTAGAATTAGTTCTTTAGAAAATTATAAAAATATTCATTTAGGCTCAATTGCGTAACTGACTACATCAACATTTTATTCATTAAGAATTATTAGCTTGTTTTTTAAATTTTTTTTATTTTTATGCCGTAGTTAAAATATCAAAATTAATACTAAGCATAGGTTTTTTTTTTAAGGTTAATTTATTTTGTGAAATTTATTAAAAAGAATAAATATCAATCTAAAAATAATTTCTTGCTAGTTCCAAGCATAAACATTCATGAATTTTATTTTTGAACAAAGCTGATTTTGTTCAAATCGTGGATTATTCTTTTCTCTCACTGACAATCTTATGAGATTAGGTATTTTTAAATTCCGTCTATTTTCTTTCAAGTTCAATAAAGAATTCAATTATGAAAAAAACAATTTTTTGTGCTGTTTAAATTAAGACTTCTAAATTCAATAATTGATTATTTTTTTAAAATAATTTTACTAAAGTATACTTGACAATCAATTTAAATTTTTTTGCTTGAATTTAAAAAAAAGCTTTTTTTTTATTTATTTTAGATGTATTTGTCTACAGTTTTACATAGACTCTTGGTTGTTTACCAATTTACCATTCATTTATTATTTTAATTAAACTTGGTAACAAAATATTAGAATTTTCTCAATTATTTTTTCAACTTAGGTTTCATTGTTAATGATTGTTTCAACAAAAAAAAAAGTTTATTTTGTTTGTCTGGGTAAAATCAAGGATTAGGAAATTTTAATGTTACAGAAAAAAAAATTAAAATAAATTAATCTCATTTTACCTGAATGAACCTAACTATTCAAGTTTATTCAAGCTTAATTGCGGCTTGAAATGACAAAGATAATTTTTTTTTTAAATGTTTAATAAAATGTCATAGATAAATATTTCAATTTATTAATTGATAAAATGCCAAGTTTTAGATTTCACTCTAAACCCAATTGTAAGACTTGACAAGTATTCTTTTTTATTTTTCAACAACAACAAACACAAAATGAATTACATCAAAAAATAAAATTATATGCTATCTTTATTTACGTCATTGTCAAAAATTGGTCTCAAATTATTTAACTCCTAATCATAGATGGTTTAAATCTGTCATGCAAATTTTTTTTTTTTAAATTGTCTTTGGCTGACAATCAAAAATGTGACTATTTGACTCAAACTCGTTTTTTTTTTTTAACTAAAATTCAGCTCTAATAACATGAATAATTAGATCTTGTACAGTTGATTTAGCGCAGTTGATTATAGCTTTAAAATTCACAATTCTAGAATATTTCTTTACATCCCACAATTGTCAAGCTCTTAATATTCATAATCCCAAATATCTTCAAAATTATAAGAATTTTTAACAATAAATTTGGATGTGGGAATTATGATTTGTGTATGTGTTTTTGCTTGAAGAGCTTAATCCCGGCAAAACTTTCTAATTCAAAATGTGAACAACGCGTCTATTTCATTAGGCACATCAAGCCAGATAAGTAATTAATCATCAATAAGCTGTCTTAGTTGATTATTGATTAAATAGCTTCAGCTAAAAAAAAAAGAAGATCTATTTATGAAAAAAACTTGGCGTTTTCTCTTATAGAATTAAGAATTTAGTCTTATCGCAATTGGTAACAACATATCTCTTATATTTTATCATTACAAAAGAATAATTGAAAAGCATTAGAATTTTATTGATTTATTTCCTCGAATTGAAGCTTTTTTGCTAAAAATCCTATAAATTCTGAATAAATGACTGCGTAATATTAATCAATTTAAGCTGTAATTTATTTCCCAAAAATAATGATGCCAAAATTCGGCAAACAGCTTAGGAAACTTTTGTTTTAAGGGTAAAAAATAGGTAGTTAAAGGCGTATAGAAATAAGCCGTATTTGCAAAGGGCTTTGTTTTAGGCAAATATTGACTTAATGGGATTTTTGTTTTTAATGAATTATTGCAAAACATTTATTGTTGCAAAAAATAAAAAAAATATATATCAAAATAATAAAAAAAAATACAAAAGATATAAACGTTGCTTAGGACAACCTTTATTTTAGTTTTTTTCTTTGATTTATTCAAAAAAGGAGTTAGAATAAAAACAAAACATCTTTAAAATATTATTTTTTCATTTTTTTTTTCATTTTCAAATTATATTCCAAGCACCTTTTAATTATTTTTGTAAATTTTATTATAAAATTGCGCATTTGTTCTACTTAAGAGAATTTAGTGTGAAAACTTGTGCAAAATTGATCGTTTGAAAATTAATTTATTCTTTTGTTTATTCAAGATTTGAGTAAAAATGAAGCGGAATTTATAAACAATTAACGTGATAACAATTGAAAAATTAAACATTTGAAACAAAACAAATAATAAACAAACCTAATTAATTATAAAAGAGAAAACATAATATGTCTGAAATGGATAAATTTAATGTTGACAGCATTATAGCTCGTTTATTAGAAGGTAATTTAGTTAAATAGAAAATTTAAACAAAAAACTTCAATATAAAAAATTATTGAAGTACGTACTGCGAAACCAGGCAAAAATGTTCAACTAACAGAAAACGAAATCAAAGGTTTGTGCTTTAAATCGCGTGAAATCTTCCTCAGTCAACCAATATTGCTTGAACTTGAAGCTCCTCTCAAAATTTGCGGTAATGCAAATTTTATTTTTTTTTTTTTAAAAAAATAAAAAAAAAATTTTTCTTTCTTAAATTTTTATTTAAAATTTAAAATTTTATTTAAAAAAAAAATTAGGTGATATACACGGTCAATACTATGACTTGCTCAGACTGTTCGAGTACGGCGGTTTTCCGCCAGAGTCGAATTATTTGTTCCTAGGCGACTATGTCGACCGAGGCAAACAATCACTTGAAACTATTTGTCTTTTGCTGGCATACAAAATAAAGTTTCCGGAAAATTTTTTTCTTCTGCGAGGCAATCACGAATGTGCCAGTATAAACCGTATATACGGTTTTTACGACGAGTGCAAACGACGCTACAATATTAAGCTTTGGAAAACGTTCACAGACTGCTTCAATTGTTTGCCAGTAGCAGCGATCATTGACGAGAAAATATTTTGTTGTCATGGCGGCTTGTCGCCTGATTTGCAATCAATGGAGCAAATAAGAAGAATAATGAGACCGACTGATGTGCCCGATCAGGGTTTGTTGTGTGATTTGTTGTGGAGCGACCCGGACAAGGACATCACTGGATGGGGAGAAAATGACAGAGGTGTTTCGTTCACTTTTGGCAGTGAAGTAGTTGCTAAATTTTTGCAAAAACACGATCTTGATTTGATCTGTCGAGCGCATCAAGTAGTCGAAGATGGTTACGAGTTTTTTGCCAAACGACAATTGGTCACTCTTTTTTCGGCGCCAAACTACTGCGGTGAATTCGACAATGCTGGCGCCATGATGAGTGTAGACGAAACATTAATGTGCTCATTCCAAGTAAGAATTAATTTTTAAAGACTATACTATTTTATCATTTACTAAAATTTTTTTTCTTATTTAGATTCTTAAACCTTCGGACAAGAAAAAAATCGGTAATACTCCCAATAGACCCTCTACTCCAACTAGAAATGGATTAAAGGCGAAAAAATTGTAAATTATTCAATTTGAAATTATATTTTTTAGTTTTTTTTTTATAATTTTTTTCTAATTTTCATTTTTCTTCTTTATTAATTAATAAATTTTCTAAATGGCTAATGTATTTGGCTCTTTTTTTTTAAAAAAAGTAGTCATTTTTTAATATGAGAATTAATTTGTATTTAAATTTTGTATGTTAAAAGTTTATTTAAATAAAATAGTTTTAATTTTAAACCTATATTTTTTTTTATTTAGATTTTTTAACACTACCGTTCTCTCATTTAGATGAGAGAAGCTAAAATTGTCTTATTGCTGAAAAGATTAGTGCCTTTAACTCAAAGACTATTTTCTTGATATTATAAGATTTAAATTAAATAATCAAGATGCTTCCTTTATCAAGCATGTCAGATTTTTGTTAATTTTAATAAATTTTAAAGGGTTTTAGTTACAACGGTTTTAGTTACTTGAATAAAATATTAACGTTTAGTTACAACGTTAATATTTTATTCAAGTATATGAATAAAAATTATCTCATAAATTATAGAAAAATATTTTAATAATCAAAATATCATGTGAAAGAAAAAAAAATTTAAATTTTGCCCTATGATAATATATTGTCATATAATTCTCTATGTCGTCTAGGATTCAAAGCTATGATCGGACTCCATTCTGGGGTCAGAAAATCAATCGGGAATTAAAATACCTACAATTTATTTTGAATAACAAGGATCAATCGGTTAATGTGACCATTGACTGCTTTAGGGAATTACTGAAAGGTTCATTTTAGTTATTTGGTTATTTTGTATTGAATAACATTTTGTCTAGCTATCATTTTGGTTTTACATGGACAAGACAAAATTGCGGATAGAGTAGAGTCTATTTCGACTAAATTCAACATAGCTGAAAAAGATTGTGTTCTTTTAGTGGCAAGTTTGGAAAAATTGTTCAGATTGGCTATAAAATTTTCGTCTAAAAAGCAAGAAGTATTTTTTAAAAATCAAAATTTCTTTAAATATTTTTTCTTTAAATAAAAATTTATAGGTAATTAAAGATGATTTAATTGCAATCTTGAAGTAAATTTTTATTTCTTTATATTATTCTAATTGAGAGTTTGTTAAAGAATTCCACAAGATTTTGTCTCGGACCTAATTAATGTACTTTATGGAGCCAAGTAATACTGAGCATAAAATTTTTCACGGTTAAAATATATCTCGTTCATAAAGGTTGAATATTGAAAATGTTTCAAATAATTTTCCTAAAAATATTTATTTATTGTCGATTAATTGGAGATTGGATGTATCTCTGTCGACCAGTTCACTTAATCGTACATTAGACCCTTTTATTTTGGTACAAATGAATTTGTCAAACGGAGAGAGCCTATCTTTTGAAATTTCTTTGGATGTTTTTCATAAATTGAGATTTAGTGTCGCCCTGGCTCTTAAAGAAATGGATGAAATTTTAAATAAGTCGTTTTTTAAATTAAATGAATAACAAATTAAAATTATTCTAATAAATATTATTTACAATTAAAATTAAATTTTTCATTTAAAATATTTACTTTGACTTTTTTTAAAATCATATTTTAGTTTAAACTATTTTAAGCAGAAATATTTGTAAAATAAAAACAAATTAAATTCCACTATGAAGAACGCATTGGAAATTTGTGCATTTTAATGTCGTACTAAAAGCCTAGCAATTAGGTTTTGCCTTTTAACAAAAAGAATTTAATTAAGACTGTTAGAACAATAATTGATCAAGTTTTTTTTATCAAAAATTTAAAATATTTATAATTCGATTGAGAAATTCGAGTGTGGCGAAAAAAAAAAATTTGAAACATTTTTAAGTTTAGTATTAAATTAATCAATCTTTTTTAATTCTCTTATCATTAAAAAGGACACAAATTATTGATTATGAATCTGGATCGATTTTCAGTCAATCAGAGAACTTCACGTCAATCAGGAAAGCAATACTTCAAGTTTGAAATAAAAAGTTACCAAAGATTGATTATTACTCAAGATTTTATCCAAAAATTTATAAGTTTTAAGTTAATTTCTAAGATTTAAATTTTTTTTCTTTGTTTCTAAGAAAATTTCAAAATTTTTAAATATTTTAATAGGAAAAATTAAAATAAAAAATGACTAAAAATTTATTTTCAAGAAAATATATAATTTAAAAAAATATTTACAATATGAATTATATTAATGAATATAATTAACGTTATTTTAATTAAAATTTGGTAAAACACAAAATGCATAGAATTTTTGAAAATAAACAAAAATTTCGTAAATTTTTTTTTCATCCATTGAAACTCAAAAATTGTTTTATTATTTTTTGGCATTTAATTATTACCTGTATTTATTTTATACAAAAAAAAAAAACTATAATACTGGATTTATAACAAATTTTTTTATCTAATATTATTTTTTAAAAAAAAGTAACAAATTAACTAGTTATAACAGAAAAATAAAAATATAATCAAAATATATTTTTTATATAACAAAAATAACATAATTTATTTTTTTTGTCTTTTGATCTGGCTGGTCTTCCGTGCTTATTTTTCAATAATTTCAACTCTATTTTTTTGGCCACTACCAAAAAAAAATAAATAGATCTTTTATATTTTAGAATCTTCGCTACTACTGATCCCTATTTCATTGATTGTTTGAGTTTCATTTTGCTTTGTCAATGCTTTTGTTGTAAGCTTCGGACGACTTGTACTTCTTTTTTTTTCAAGAGGAGTGATCATCGCAACAGAACCCTTAAATAAAAATAAATAAGAAATTATTACCAGAAAAAAATTTTAAATAATTCATATACATTTAAATACTTACTGAATCGAGAGCTTATGACAATCACATGATCCATTTTTTGTTTTTTTTTTACCAATTGACCTCAATTGCATCTACTCAATTCCCGTTCTTCTTGGTTGATATTCACTTCATGGAATGAAATGATAAAATCAATTAAATGGTCGAAATTAGATATTGTATAAAAACTTTGACTGGCGTAACGCTTTGCTTCAGAGTTTTCTAATGTTAATTGCTCTTTTGATGAAATATAATATTTGCACTCAATTTTCAAAATTTGTTTATCCAGCCGTGACCATTTGTAAGCATATATCCAATCCTGGGTTGTTGTTACTGGCTTAGCATAGAATTACAAAAAATTCGAGTTTTCATCTTCAGTCATAAAAAGTGGAAATTTGTATTAAACATTATCAAATTAATTAATATTTAGTTTTTGTTGTATAAAAGTTTCATTACAAACAATTATGTATTAATAAATGGCATGTATTTTACGTGATACTAATTTTATTTTTCTGCTATTAAAAAAAAAATGATACTAATTTTATTTGTATTTCTTTATTTTTATGCTATCAAAAAAATTAATTGATACGAATTATAAGAAAATGATATTAATTTTTATTGATGATAATAAAAAATACAAAAAAAGAAAAAAATTAATTGTTTTTAGATCTTTTGCTCGCAGATTTACTTTGATCACTGATTGGGTTTTTGCGAGGTCTACCTCTCGGACGTTTAGCTGGGCAATTTTCTACTAAATTAAACACACTTGGCTCTGATTCGAATACACCATGAACGATATTTAGCTGCTCTATTGTTTCTTCATTTGACGTCGTTAGCGCTACAACTTGCTCTGGTAAATTTTGACCATTCTCAGTTGCAGGTTCTTGTTCATCTTCGAATTCAATAATGAAAGAAATTTCGTCTTCGACCACTTCATTTACTAAATAACTTAGAGTTTCAATCGGCTGACGGTTAAGAGCATCTTTATTCTTCGCAGGCCTTCCTTTCTTTCTGTTTTCACCCAGTGGCACATCTTTTGCGCTCTCGTGCCATGGCCTACCTCTATCGCGACAGGTAATAGCTACTATATGTTTGCACATGTAGTTTTTTTTCCAAAAGGGACAAGTACACGTACTCTTTCTCCATTCAGCATCATTCAATTTAATGGTCCAAATTTTACTAACTTCTTTGAGCCACGACTGATAATTGGAGATCTCAGACAAATTAAACATGTTTTTGTAGCTTCTAATGTCTTCCTTATCCAACTGTTTTTTATGTGAAAATTTAGAACAGGAAGTTTTTTATATTATTGCTTAATTAGTTCAATCAACATGTTTGAGTATTTAAACACATTTATATAGTTGTCAATTAATCCTTGCCATAAAAGCTTATAAGTGGCAATGCATAAATGTTTATTTAATTAATTATTTGATACCTTGTCATAGACTCTTTTTTCTCTGAAAACTAAACCGAAATAACTTTGGTCTTATTTTATTTTTTAACTTTTATTTTAATCATTTTATTTTGATTTAATTTTATTTTTATTTTTCTCTGAAGGAGCTAACGCTCGATACAGATTTACAAATAAATAAATAAATTATTTGATACCAATTTAAAAAAATATTAGTATCACATAAACAAAATAAGTATCATTTTAATTTTATTTTTAGTATCTTAAGTGTGAATTTTAGTATCATTTTTATTTTTTTTTAGGTAGCAGAAAAATAAATTTAGTATCAGCATAAAATATATTTCTTAATAAATTAGAAAAGTGATAAATTAAAAAGTAATCTACATTAATTATGAAAGATACATTAAGTTTATTTAACACTTTTTACCAGTTTTAACAAAAAAATATACAAAGCCATATTGGTAATAATCATATTGGTTTTATACAAATCCAAAACGATTTTTATTGAGTTGAATTAATATGAATTTAAGCCACCTTATAGGCTTTTTTGATTTCCTTTTATACTTTTATACAGCTCGTCGCTAGTCTTTTTCGAAAGTTAAAACAGGTGAAGCAAATTTTATAAGTTTGCCTTTAGTAAATATAATTTCGAGGTGATAAATTAACTTAAAAATATGGTAAAAAAATAAAACTTAATTAATTAATTGTTTTTGAAAATTGGAAATTTGTATACTGAAAACCTCGAAACTTGAATAATTGTATTCGGTAGATTTTCTACCACTTTTCGATTATTTCGAAAAAGAACCTTAAAAGAAAATGCGTAATTGTTTGAAAAATTTTAAATTGGACCAAATATTTTACCCAGACCATATTTTCTAATGACTTTGAAACTTTGAAAATATTTTAATATATGAACTTGTACAATCTTATTAAAATTTTAAATAGATGTAAATTTATTCAATATTAAATTAAAATATTTTGAGTTTTAAAAAATTGCAATAATTTTGATTAAATCTAAAACTATTCAAACCTATTTACGTTTGTAAACAAATTGAAATAAAAATTTCTATTTGCCATTAAATTATCATGATTTCCTTCTTCGATCACGGAACCATTTTTAATAAAAAAAATTTTGTCCGAATTCATTATTGTTTTTAATCTTAATAAAAATGGCTAAAAAAATATTTGAAAAAAAATTTAAATACTTGTGTGCTATAGAAATATTTGTCCTTCCATACTGTGCCTTCCTGATGGCGTCTTGTACCAAATTTTCAGATTGATTATCCTGTCAAAAAAATAATTAGATTATTTAGTTTTTTTTTGCTTAGAAAAATTACTAAAGCTGATGTTGCTTCATCAAAAAGCAACAGCTTAGACTTTCTAATTAGAGCCCGAGCTATTTTAAGTTAGAGAATTTTATATTTTTTCAAAATCCTAAAAAGAAACCTATTGCTATTCTTTGTTTTTCGCCACCGCTAAATTGGCCACCTTTTGATCCCACTATAGTTTCATAGAGCTTTTGTTTTTATTAAATTCTTGTTTCATCAAAAATATTCAAAATAGTCTGTAAATTACTTGAGGCATTTTTTCAATTTTGTCATGAATTTTTGATTTGATACAAGCTTCAACTACTTCTTTAAAATCAATCTAAAATAAATTTCTAATAATCTAAAAATTCATTTCAAATTTAACAAGTACTTTAGATCGAGTTAAATCTCCTAGACAAATATTTTCAAAAATACTTCGATCAAACAAAATTGGCTCTTGAGTCACAACAGCAATGTTTGATCTAAGCCATTCTAGATTCAATTTTTTAATGTCATTGCCATCAATGTAGATTTTTCCCTTATCGACATCATAAAATCTCAATATTAGTGAAATTATTGTGCTTTTGCCGCATCCAGATGGTCCAACCAGTGCATTAGAAGTTCCACTCATTATTTCCAGACTTAGTCCATTTAATATGTTTATTTTCGGGTTGTTTGGATAGCTAAAGAAGACATTTTCAAATTTGATATTTCCTTGAAAATCTTCAGGAACCAGTCCTTCTGAGCTAAAGTTATCGATTTTGGGTAATCGGTCTACCAGTCTTATGGATTTTTTGGTTGATTTTAGAGCCAAATTTTGGTCTAATAGTTGTGAGTATGAACGGGCTAGAATCATTGATGAAAAAGTTACCATTGGAAAAATTTTAAAAATGTCTTCTATATTTATTTCACCATTTTTTATCAAATAATAGCCATAACTGAATGCCACAGCTCTGATAAAAAAAACAATCGAGTTTGATATAGAATAGAAAAAAGCTTGAACTGTCAGTACAAAATATATTTTTCTCTTTTTCTTGTGATAAATATTTTCAAATTGATTGATAAAAAAATTCTCTAATCCAAGACTAAAAATTGTTCTGATATTTTCAATTGATTCAATTATCAATTTGCTGCCATTCTCAACTCTATCAGTTGAATTTTTTTTTGTTTTAAAGGAATGTCGGGCAGACAAAGCTCCAGAGCAAAAAGATATAGGAATGAAAGCGAGCATCAATAAGGCTAGCTGCCAGTTCAAAAAAAGAGAGTACACAATGCTGAAACCTAACGCTGATATTCCTTGAACATAAATTTTTATTTTTTCTGAAGATAAGCCTTTGCAAAAACTTGCTGAAAAGGAAAGCTGTGATGTCAAAGCGCTAGGTTTGTTCTCTTCAAAATCATGGAATGCCATATCTTGTCTCAGCATAGATTTGAACATTAAAACACGTAGTCTTCTTGTTAAACGTGAACCAACTAGTGAAAAACAAAACGAATTGGCAATATTGCTCAAAATTCCCAAAATTCCGAATGAGAAAATTATTGACATAAACTGTAGGCTCTCATTTCGTTGTGTGTCAGCTTCTTCTATTTTAAAAAGAAAGAATATTTCTGAAAATAGAAGAGAAGTAATTGGCTGTATCACCGAGGACAAGCTTTGAGCAAATATGCCTATAGCTAACCAAGGCCAGTCGGCTCTGTGAAGCTTTAAAAGTCGTTTTTCATAATAAAATGGCTTAAAATTTTTCTTTTTTTTTCGTTTTTTGGAGTCATCTAGCTGAGCATTTTCGTCGTCTGAAGAATATTCTGAGTCAAGTCGAGCTGTTTTGTTTTCAGTCTTTTCTTTATCAACAAGATCTTCACTGGAAACAGACTCTAAATTGCTTGCCTCAAATAATTTAAAATATTCTCCTTTTAGTTTCATTAGTTCGTCATGATTTCCAGCTTCGATCAAACATCCGGAAGATATGTAAAATATAATGTCAGCATTTTTAATAGTTATAAGTCTGTGTGCAATTATTATTGTTGTCCGACTCCACTTAGTTTTATCCAAAGCATCTTGAACAGCTTTTTCACTTTGATTGTCCAAAGCAGATGTGGCTTCATCCAAAAGCAAAATTTTCGGTTTTCTAATTAAAGCTCTAGCTAAAAAATAAATTGAAAAATCACTTGGAGCATTTAACTATAAAATCTATTTGAATAAGGTAGTTAGATGTATCTTTTAAGAAAAAATATCTACAAGGGTTTCTTCTGTCGCAGTAAGTAAAATGGCGTCTTCTGAGAAAACGAGCCATTGAGCCTAAAAGATGATAATAAGAAGGAGAAAGATCTTGTCTTTATGCTATTTTCTCTTTAAGACACTTCTATTTTGGCCATTGTTTTTCTAGCTGAATGAGGTTTAGCGTTATCTTAAAGATAGAAACAAAGAAGTTTGTTTTGAAGTGAAGCATAGATTCGTACCAATTGTTCAGAATAATTTTTTTGGTCTCATAATGTTTGGAATGTCCTTTTTTATTGTTTACATGCACTTTTTACAACTCATTAGTTATTTTTGTACTTAAAATCGGTAATTTTACTGAGTTGTACCATTTTGTTGATTTTTCCATAAAAATGGGTAAAAAAAAGAAACTGAGGTGCAAATATGGCAAATAAATGGACTTTTGAAAGATAAGTCTCAACAAGAAATAGCTCAATTAGTGGGTGTTTCGAGACAATGCGTGTTTACAACAAATTGTAATTATGAGAAGACTTTGATGGCCAAAGAATTTAAAATTAATAAAGACAAATACAAATTAATAAAAATAAACACACTGTTATAAAAATGCTAGTAAGGAAAAAGTACACAGTCATATACTGCTATAAAAAAGCCTCTTTTGACTTTATTGGACCGGTCGAAAAGGTTCAAATGGTGCAAAGAATGAAAAAGATTGACTGTAAAAGACTGGTCAAAAGTTATTTTCAGCGATGAATCTAATTTTGAAGTATTAAACAGAAAATCAAGGGTGTTCGTAAAACGTTTCGAAAAGTATCAGTCTAAGTTTTGTTTACCAAAGTGAATGGCGGAGGTTCGGTTGGAATTTGGGGGTGTATTAATCATTAAGATACTGGTTATTGCTCTATTTATACAGGCAGAATCAATCAATTTGTATACATGGACACCCTAGAGAATCAGTTGCTACCATCAGCCGAGATATTTTTGATCAGAGTCAGCATTGGATTTTTCAACAGAAGGGGGCTAGTTCACATACTGCTCATTCTGTTCGAGATTGGCTTCAAGAAAAACAAGTATCTGTACTAACATAGGCAAAAAAATTTTAGAAAGAAAACAAAATTATATCATATCCAAGTTAGTCAAGAATCAGAAATTTTTCAAAACGAGTCGACTCTAAAAAATAAATAAACTTGAACAAAACTTGATTTAACATATCTCGCAAAGTCTACAGGAATCTTTTCTATAAGTTTTTCCAGCTACATTGGTCGTGGTCAGTTTTTAATGGCCTATTTTTGATACTGTCATAATTGCTTTACTTTTTTAACACTCAAAAAACAGAGGCGTTTTCTCGACCTTTCGTATTGATAGATTTCCATTTCACTTTTTATTCCATGAAAATAAAAATTAATTAATTTTAATATTTTTTTATTCTTGATTTCAAATTGAAAAAAAAAATTTTTCAAAAATTTTTTAATTTATTTAACTAAAAACAAAGAAAATATGTAGCATAAGGCCCCGAAAAAAACCTTTCCGATTTTTGAAAGTTAACAAAAAGAACCATTTTTTTATTTTAATATCGTATGACATTTGAAAATAATTTTTATATTTTTAAGCTATAAACAGCTTCATAATTATTAATAAAATAAAAAATTAATTTTCTATTTTTTTTCATTTTAAAATGCTTGAGTGAATGATAAAAAGTAATAATTATTAGAAATTATCTACAATCTAATTGCTAAATGCTTTGTTTGGTTTTATAACAGTTAAAAATTCCTTATTTGGACAAAAATTTAAAGCTTCAAAAGATGCCTTTAAATTTTGTATAATTCAAAATGTATTATTAATTGGAAAATTCCAAATTCCAAATTGATTGAAAAAATGAAAACTAAGTTTTTTTTTCACACTTACCAATAGCAATCCTTTGCTTTTGTCCTCCAGATAGCTGAGCTCCTCTCTCACCAACATTTGTATCATACTTATTTTTAGTTTTTACAATAAATTCATGAGCATTTGCTTCTTTTGCTGCTTGTTCAATTTCAGCATCAGTCGCATCTAAGCGACCAAGACGAATATTTTCTCTGATTGAGATAGCAAACAAAACGGGCTCTTGTGAGACTACAGCCATTTGATCTCTTAACCAATCATGGTCAATGCTTTTCAAATCAATGCCATCAATTTTGATTCTACCAGAGTCCGGAGAATAAAACCTTTGTAAAAGTGCAAATATTGTTGATTTTCCTCCTCCACTAGATCCCACTAGAGCTATAGTTTTTCCAGCTGGAATTTTAAAACTCATTCCATTTAAAATATTCAACGCTTTTCGTTGTGGGTAACTAAAATAAACATTTTCAAATTCAATCCGGCCTTTTAAATTTTCAATTTTTGCAGATTTTTCTTTATGTAAAATAGTAGTAAATGATTTGCTGTTCAAAATTTCAAAGACTTTTTCCATAGCACCCTTGGCCTCAGATATTTCTTTTAAAAAAGGCAATGCTTGGCTTATGGCAAAGGTGGTAACATACAGTGAAAAAAATGATTGAATTATATTGCTTGGTAAAAATTTATCGCATTCAAATCTGACTAAATAAACACCATAGTAAATTCCGATTCCAAACAGAACATTAGATAATAACACTATCAGACCATTAAAAATACCAACAACAAAACCCTTTTTTTTCGCTATGCAATCTTCTGAGAGCAAGGCTGTTTCATAATTTTTAAGTTGAATTTTTTGCATTCCTAATGAAAATACTGTACGAATTGAACTCAGAGTTTCTTGCGCGATCTTACCAGCCATTTCATATGATCTTAGCTCTTTTAAAGTAAATTTTTTGTTTAAAATTGTCATTAGAGCTGATAGTAGGATTATAAACGGAATTAATGATAGATAAATAATCGTAAATTTCCATGCTTGAATCATTGAAAAAATAAAACAGCCCACACCTCTACTAATTAAATTAATAAAATCAGCAAATCTGAAACCAATAACTAATTTTATGCTTTCAACATTGCTTAAATTTTTTTAAATAAAGAATGAAACCAAAGTTTTTTTAAATTGCAGAAAATTATTTACTTTGTTAATACTGAGTCCAGATCAGAAGATGTTTTCTTGTCAAAAAAAGAAACATTTTGAGTTATTATGCAATTGTAGAGCATTTGTCTTATTCGAGGAAAAAAATTTATTTCCAGAAAAATTTTTTGTAAAAAATTTACCTCATCTTCTTAGTCTGCCTCTGGCAAGAAATATTCCAACAGATATGATAAGCAAAATTAAGAATAATAGACAATGATCCAAATAATAAATAATAATTTATTGACTCTTTTATTCTTTCATCATTCGATTTATTACCACTGAATGGTTCAAGGCTTGAAAAAGAAATTTTAATTTTTTATTAATTAATTTTTGAAATAGCTTACCATATAAATTCAGTATCTTGTTTTTTTTAAAATTATTTTAGTAAATTTTAAAGGCTAAAAATTCAAATTTTAAATTTACTATTTTTTGGCTCAGCTATTGGGTTTCTTTGTTGCTCAATTTCCAAAAATACACTGACAACTTCACTGTAAACTAAAAATAAAAGAGGATATAGTCCAGAGGCACCAATAGCAGCCAATGTTCCAATTAAAATCAATAAGTAATCAATTAGTGATGCAAAATGAAACTAGAAAAAAGGTTTTTTTTTTAATTTAAAATATTTAAATTTTTTTTTATTTGATTAAATTACAAGTTTAAAAAGAGAAACTCTTGAGTTTATTGTTCCTGGCCTATCGTGTTTTCTCATTCTTAGATTATTTAACTTCTTTTTGACTGAATAGGCTTAGTTAAATGTTAAATGATATTTTTGATATTTTTCAAATAAATTTTTGAAAATTTTTAAATTTGCTTGAATTTAATAATTTTTTCTTTCGAATTCTTATATTTATTTTGTTATACATTAGCACCAAATCAATAGCATTTATGACATGAATAGCATTTATTCAAATAAAAAAAAAATAAAAAAATAATAATCAAATTTAATTACTTGGAATTAAAATTACAAAAATATTCTTATATCCAAAGTCGTTAAAAAAAATTAGGAAATCATTCTCGGAAAATTTTAATTAATTAAACAATGTATCCTAAATTTTATTATCTTATTTAATAAATTCTAATCCTATTAATGCAAATTTATTTATTTATTTATTAATTCTAAGCTGAGGCCGATCGCCGACCACTTGCTCAGTGCAAATTTATTTATATAGATAAATTATTTGAAAAAAAAGCAACATGTATTTTATAACGCTTGAATTGTAATCCTTCATCTATCATATAATTAAACAAAATGTATTTTTGCTAATAACAAGCTTTGAATTTAACAGACACGACAGAATTTATTCTTTTTTTAATTTATTTATTTACCTTTTCATTTATGATCATATTGTGTTGGAATTAGATTAATTCTGGTCGTTAATTTTCGATAGTAGGAAAATATTTAAAAAGAAGAAAACAATTCTTGAATCAAAGCTAATTTTTATTTAAATAAAAGAAGCTCTTATTTAACCAGAATAAATTGAAAATCTATCAAAATTAAAATTTCATGCTTCTCTATCTGATTAACTTACAGTTATTAATTAGTTTTTTATTGAATTTGAACATGCATGAGCTGATTATAAAACACTTTTTTATTTATTTTAAGACTTGTTTTAATGATCAATATGATGAATTTTATTTCAGCAAAAATACTCAATTGAACATGCAATTTCACAATCTTGATGCTTTTCTTGCATGATAAGCACATTCTTTAAACTGATATATGTAATCTTTATTAAGTGAAAAAATATTTTTTTTTTTTTTAAAAAAAATGCACGCATGCGGTAAGGATAAAATTTTGCTTAAATTTCTTGATTAAATAATGTAAATAATTGCCAAATTCAATTAGTAGAAGCGTTCTTTTTTTTTCAAATTAAAAGTATTGACTATTTAAGCATTTTGCTTTTTTTGTTCAAAAATGTCTGTTTTGGGCTTTAAAAGACTTCCAGAACAAAAATGAAGCATTTCAAACACTTTAAAATTAGCCATTTGAATTAAGCTTTTTTCTTTTCTCATCAACAACTTATATTATAAATGATTGTATTTTTAGACAGAAAATTTATGACTTAGAGAATATTTACTTATTATTATTATTATTATTATTATTTATTCAGAAAAGATTACGCCAGATTTGGCGATGAAAATTATAAAAAAATTAAAATTCTAAATTACAAGAAGACAATATTATTTACTCATACCATTTAATTTACATGTTAACAAAAAAAAATAAAGAAAGTAAAGATTTATATAATTCCTATTATACTTAATTATTATTTATAAAACTTTTTTTTTTGGAATCTCTCGCATAACCAACTTCGATGGATGAATGTTTACTTTTTACTTAAGAAAAAATTGCATTAGTTTAAATCAAATTATCTTAATTCATAATCCTTTAAATTTAAATAAAAGTCTTTAACTTAAAATTAGCAATTAACTTGAAAGATTTTTATTTAATTAGGCCGATTTATTTTAAATGAATATTAACTAATATAACTATGAAAATACAAACTTCCTATGGTAGTGATAAACGAATGTGCTTACTTTTTTAGATGCAAGTCTCCAAGGAAAATAAATTGGGAAGATATATTTAATAATTGAAACAAGCCTCGAAAATGTATTGTCAAAGCACAAGAATATTTATGTGGTAGTTTAAATCTCACCACTCATATCAATAACCAGATATTTATTTTTGATTTTTCAATATTCTAAAACCTATAATTTAATAATTTATTTTTCGGAAGAAAAAATTCAAAAATGTGTAAATAACCTAAATGAATTTTTAATATTATCAGGAGGATGAAAATAATACTCAACTTTTGTGAAGAAATATCTCTAATAGTTAGCTTTATTTTTTAAAATTGAAAATATCAAAAGGCCTTAAATGGTCTTCTTAAATCGTTTCTAGCCACTCTTTAATGCATTCTTAAACATAAGTTTTATTTTTAAAAAAAACCAATAACTTATTCAGTTAACATTGAATAATTGAAGAAAATTTTTTTCTTCGAAAAAAATCCAACCTTTTATCCGATTTTTAATTAGATTGAACAAAACCCTTGCTAGCCAAATAATAGTGTGATATATTTGTTTTGTTTGAATTAATTTAAATTTAAAAAAATTTTTTGTCTAAGCTAGAATTATCTTAAAGCTATCCAGATAAAATAATTAAAAGAAGTCTTCTAATTTTCATTTAAAAAGTTTTTCTTTTCCAAATTGCTTAAATGGATTTTCTTTAATTATTGTTATTTTTGCAAAATATATTTTTTGAATTAAAAAAATAAAATTTAATGAAAAAAAATACTTGGAGTCAGATTTGTTAATGTCATTCAATCTGAAATCAAAAAATTAAAAAACATTTATTAGATTCTATAACTTTAAATAGAAAAATTTGATGAAAATTTCGAAATTTGGTTCTGTCACATCATTCAATTTTCAATTTCAAGGCTAATCAACAGGCTAGAGCCCTTGTCTAATAGACTGATTAACACTTCATTTATTTAAATTGTATATAAAAATATTAAATCCTTTAAAATAAAATAGATTTTTTGACTAATTTAAAAATTAAACATTGAAAAATTTAAATCAAATCTTTTAAATTTTTTAACAAAATCTGTCAAAATTAAATTTATATTATTGAAAATAGAAAGCTTGAATGTAGTGAATTTCAACATTGATCTCTTGATCACAAAGCTATTTATCAATCTTGAGTAAAAAAATCCAAACTTTTTTTCTCCATCTGTCACATCATTATAAAAAAAGGCCGATCAGATTAGCATCAACCCATGAAATATGTAAGAAATGCAACTTGAAAATCTTTTGATCAGTGGTTTTCAGACGGAAACTAACCTGTCATCAGAATTGCTGAGGCTCCAAAATCAAGTTAGTGTTCGTATGAAAGTATTTTTTATGTAGAAAATTTTATTTAAATTAATCTAAAGCTGAAAAAAAGACTGTAAGAACAATAATTGATCAAGTTTTTTTATCAAAAATTTAAAATATTTATAATTCGATTGAGAAAATCATTAAAAAGGACACAAATCATTGATTATGAATCTGGATAGATTTTCAGTAAATCAGAGAACTTTCTGGAAAGCAATACTTCAAGTTTGAAATAAAAAGTTACCAAGGATTGATTATTATTCAAGATTTTATCCAAAAATTTATAAGTTTTAAGTTTTTTTCTAAGATTTAATTTTTTTTTCTTTGAATCTAAGAAAATTTTAATAATTTTTATAAATATTTTAATAGAAAAAATTATATTCTAGAGTGAATTATATAAAAAATGACTAAAAATTTATTTTCAAGAAAATATATAATTTAAAAAAATGTTAACAATATGAATTATATTAATGAATATTATTTTTTTTCATTGAAACTCGAAAATTGTTGTATTATTTTTTGGCATTTAATTATTACCTGTGT
>PJRA01000376.1:139549-154783 GCA_016987375.1 Brachionus koreanus
TTTGATCTCTAATTAAGTTGTTTTTCATTCAATATTTTAATAGAGTGCCATAATCTTCTCAAATCCAATCAAATTTTATATATTTTGTCATTTATTCTGGAAGTAATTGCCTTTTTTCTAAAAATATGAGAAAGTCTAATAGAATATTATTTCTTGTTATTACAATGCGTTTTAAGACTTTTTTGTCGGCATTGCTTTTGAATAGATTTAGATTGGAAATTTTTCTAGGCGATTTGGATAGAATAGGGACATAGAGAATCTGGCGGTTGACTTGTTTAAACAGAGCTTTATCTGATATGTCAATAGCAGTGTGTCGGTTTTGATTTAGACGAAAAGCCAACACACAAACATATCGTTTGTTATCTTTTTTTTTTCATAAATGAACTACTAACATCAGCGAACTAACAGGTCTCTATTCAAAAACAAATTTCTCAACTATCAAATAATTCTTTTACTTCTTTTTTTTCTTTCGTTTTTTGTGTGTGTTTTATTCAAGTTATTAGATAAGATTTTAGTCATATGAAATTACGTTTCTTACTAAACAAAATGAGATATATATACGGATTCGAAAACACTTGAGTGGATTTAATTTAATTTAATCCGAGTTTTTATTTTTAGAGGAATTCAATCTAGGACTTGAATTGAATTATATAAACGGGTGAAACAATTTTTCTTTGTACATTTGTAGTCAAATTGATCAAGAGAACATAATTGAGACTCAACCCAGTAAAAAGCTTACAATAAGTCCGTTATTTATTTTTTCTGTGTTCAAGCATGGAAAGTTCTAATTTAGGAAGCCTTTGATAGCACAAAAAAGACAATTTGTTTACATGTTCCTAGCCAATCCCTTTGTTCTTAATTTCTTTATTCTTTGTCAATTCCCGTTCTCTCTAGGATAAGTCTGTGGAAATAGCTACCCCAAACTATATGCTAAATAAAAATCATTAATTGTTAATTGATAAAAATTTCTTTAAAAATAAGAAAATTGTCACTTTTTTATATTTTATTTGGAAAAAAAAATAACATTAATTATTAACTGAACACATGCAGATTGAAAAGAGAATTTTCATCTCTCGAATTAGCTATCCCAAACTAAATTCCAAATCAAGCATTAATTGAAACTGTACCTTAATTCAACAAATATAAGAAAGTTCGATCATCAATGGATTTCTTCTATTAGCAAATTTTTCACTCCGATTAAAGTGATTCAAAGAAAATTATTTCTATTTTTCTACTCTTTAAGAGACTCTAAGAGACAAGAAAATGAATGCTTTACATGAAACATGATCAATAAGTTTTCTTTTAAATTAGACACATTTTTTAAGAAAAATAATTCATTTAAAGAAATTTTTTCACTCAAATAGTAGCAAGTTTATTAATTCGTTTTGAAGAAATACGCTAATATTCTTTCTCTTACATTAGAGTCTGAAAAACCTATGCTTTAACCGATGTAAAATTCATGAATTTTTTTTATAAGCTGTGCAATATTTTCTAAAATCAAAAACAAAATAAACCAAAAGTGAGTTAATATTCAACTCTTGAATGATAGCGAGTGTCCTCTAACTGAGTAAATAACTTCTTTTTTGTTTTAAACTTACTTTTTAATTTTGATTTAAAAATAAAACAAAAAAAAATTTCCTATAAGTAAATATGGTTCAATTTTAAAATAATTAGGAAAATTTATTAGAGAATTTTTTTTTTTTCTATTTTAATTAAATTTTATTTAATGAAAATAATTATACAAATAAGAAAAAATTTTACAAGTGTATCAAAAAATTTGACTTTTTAATTAAAAAGAAAAACTAATTCGAAGAAAAAAAATCCAATAAAATTTTAAATAGTAATTAAGTAAGTGTAAATGGTGACAAACTCAAGATAAAAATATTTGCCCGGTTTTTTTTTTTAACTCAAAGGCCAGGTAGCATGTTTCGAAATAGCTAGAGAGCTCGACAATATTTATTTTGTGGAGATTTGGTTTTTGTTTCGACAAAACAAATGACAAATCGAGCTCTCGCTCATTTTGACAAGCAAGACTTAGTATTTTTTTTTGTTCTCTCTTTCTCTTTCTCTCTTTTTCTATTTCTCTATTTTGTTCGCCAATAAAATATTTATTTTTTTATCAAAAAATACAACCAATGCTAATTATTTATGGGTGGAGAAATAGAAAATCTAATTGGCTTTTTCTAAGCATTATAAAAAATAAAATCAGTCTTTCTCATTTTATTTTATTTCGATAAATAAAAAAAAAAGCCAATAAAAATTCGAATTGTTTTTAGTTGACACTCATTTAGAAACAAAAAAGAGAGATTTATAAACACAATAAAAAACGAAAACTTTTTTCTATTCTTATTTTTTTTCTTAATTTAGAAAATTTAGCTTTTTTTAATTTGTGTGAGAATAAAAAAGTGAAAAATATGACTAACGAAAGCCCTAGTCAGAGCCACCAGGACATGTGTAGCAAAAGCTCGGAGCTCAGCAGCGGCGAGTCCCTGTCGCCTGCACCGTCTCCAGAAGCTGCGACCGACACGCTCAAGCGTCACCGCGATTCGAGCGAAGTCGACGAGTCGGACGCCTCACCGCCACCCAAAGCGCCCAAAATGGCCTATTCCATCATGAACATTCTCGCCAAGGATAAAAAGGACACCAAGGCTAACAAAGAAAACAGTCTAGAAACGCATTCAGTGTCGCCTGCTCCGGCAAACACAGCAAACACGGACACTTCGGCTCAGTCGCTCAATCCTTTTTTTCTAAATCCATTCTTGGCCGCTGCTGCTGCCGCAGCTCAGCCCGGCCAGAGCAATCTATTGCACAACATCTCCAATCTGGCCATGTTGTCCAAAAATCAATCGTCCGAGATGTGGCCTTGGTTCAACATGGCTGCCATGTCAGCTCTTTACGGACTAGATAGTAAGAACTTTTAGTAATTTGAAACAATTTAAATTGACAGCCTTTCTATTATAAACTACAGTGTAATTTTAGCTGACAGTGAAAGTTTTAAATTACAATCAATTTAGACTTCAAGTTTAATTTAAGTTAACAATTAAAAATAGAAAAAAAAAAATTCAAATATCAATCTTTATTTTATTTGAAAAAGAAAAATTATAATCAAATTACTAATTTTTTTTTTTAATAGAAGGATACACAGGCTTGTTTCCATCGATCGATAATTCGAATTTGAGAAATTTGTCATCAAATTCACATACAACATTTGCTCATGTGAATGGCAAAAGTGATGAGCAATCAAGATTGGAGAATGCTTGCCAGCGATCGAATAAAACAGTTGGACCAAACGATGGCTCGGCCAGAGGGCGTCCAGAAGTGGCGAACAGATGCGTATCTCATTCATCTTCGTGCTCAGTGTCGCCTTCGAGCAAGTACGGATTTGACGAGACTGGCAAAAAGATCGAGAGCAGAAAGCTGTTGAATCGGTCTTTGGACGACGAGGACGGCAATCGACTTGGCTTTAGTGGAGCTAGCATGGGAGACGAAGACGATTTGGAAGACGATAATGAAGCTGGCGATGACGACGAGGACGGCTCGAACAACGGAGACTCTTTTGATAACATGCGCAAGAAAAAAACTCGAACTGTCTTCTCGAGAAATCAGGTGTTTCAGTTGGAGAGCACATTTGACATGAAGCGCTATTTATCGAGCTCGGAGCGCTCTTCGCTGGCCAATTCGCTGCAGCTGACTGAGACTCAGATTAAAATTTGGTTTCAAAATCGTCGCAATAAATGGAAACGACAATTGGCGGCCGAGATTGAAGCCAATGGCTCAAATCAGCATCAGCAAACTCAACATCAATTAAGTGTTTCGTCATCATCGACTGGTATTGGCAATCAGCACCGAAATTCGAGCAATCAGCGAATTGTTCGTGTGCCTGTTCTGTATCAGTCTGATAGTCAACGATCGTTTATTGGCCAAGAGACTGATCATGTTCAGTCTAGCTCTTCATCAACACATTCTTCATTGGCATCGCCTTCAAATTCTAGCTTGAACAGCGCTCAGACACACGTCAATCCTGCTTCTCTATTGTCACCATCAATGCTTGCTGCTGCCGCTGCTGCTTCGTCTCTTTACTACGCTGCTGCTGCTCATGCCCAACCTGGACAATTTCAAAATTTTAATCTCAATACTGTCACCAATCCAACAAATAACAGCAACAAACAATCAATTTCAAGTATCCTATAAAGCTTTAATGATGCTTTTCTTCCTTTCTCACTAATTTTTTTTACAATGCGAGAATTTTAAGTTTTTGTTTCTTTTTTTTTTGTTGGCTATTTTTTTTGTACGTTTCAGATGAGCATTATTATTTATTCAAGAAAATGTTTAAAAAATCACTAAATGTTTTTTTTTTTTATTTTAGAAAAATTTATATCTAGCTTTTAAATATTTTATGTCAATTATCAACAACAACTAAAGTGTATATACAAAAAATCCTTATTTTTTTTAATTTTTGAAAAAAAAAATAGATATTAATCATCATACATTTTTTCCTATTTGTGTTACTTTTAATATCTAAATCTAAATTTTTTAACCGACTAGTAAATAAAATTTAATTGAAATTTTTTTTTTACTCATATTTTTCTATTCATTTGGAAGTCTCATGTTTTAGACTTTAAAAACCTAGCTTTAAAGCGATAAAATAAAACAATAAAATTTAGTTTAAAGTTTATTAAATGGAATCCGAATTTATAAAAAAAAAGTTAGTGGTTTATAAGGTTGGCTGCAGTACATCTAAGATTAAGTTGAGGAATGTCAACACTTGGTCATAAATATATTTATAAATCTCAATTTTTAGTATTGAATATATCTGTTACGCTTATAGATTGTACAGATACCAATGAGTATTTAAAATAGCAATAATTTAAAAATCTAATAAGATATAAGACAAATGTTATCAAATGTGCATTTTAATGTAATACAGACCGTAATTGTAATTAATTTTTTTTCTTTTAAACAGAACAGTGTATTTTTTAAAGCCAAAATTTATTATAGAAAGAAAATTGACTTTAATTTTCATACATGATGAATTTTATTTATTGATTTATTTGTTTTCTGTAACGAGCTAATGCTCCTTCAAATGATGAATGGTAACCAAATATATAAAGAATTGATTGCTAGTAATGAATAATAATTGTACAATACTGTTTGTATCCTTTTCAATATCTTTTTTTTACTGACAGCTCAGATCTGAGACAGAGGTGACTGCATCAAGTTGATCTTCTACACCACAATTACCATATCCATAGCTAATTTTGTCTTTAATTTTTTTTTAAAAGAATGTTTGGACATTTTTCTCAGATGCTACAAGTTTATAAATAAATAATTTAGTAAAATTTATGATTGAGCTAGAATTTATGGGAAAAAATTCGAATGAGAGAAAGTGATTATTAAAAAATTTAAACAAGGATGAAGTACTATAAGTCTATAATTAACTGAATTAGTAGAACGGAATATTTTGAGCAAGTTTTGACTAAAATTTCTCTTATTTTTCAGTCTAGTTGATACATGATCTCGGTAAAAGCAGTTCGATTCATTATTCTTAATCACTAAAGTACCTTAAAAGCTGATCGTTAGAATGCATGAGCGATTTTTCTCTAAGAAATTGCATCAATCGAATAAATCAGGGTTAATTTCAGTTGTTTTTTTTCGTTGTTTTTATTAAAGTTATTAGTCAAATTAAAATAGTTTTATTTTGATTAGGCATGTTAACATTTGTCCTCAAGGTATTTGATGATAATTTGCATTTGTTTCAAACTAAATATGTTCATTTTAATATATAGCTTCATCCAATTAAATATTGTTTTTTCTACAATTCAAACTATTTATCACGATATGATTGAGCTTGGTATCATTTTCAGATAAGAAATTTTCTTAATATTTTAATTTACAATTATAATCAAAGTAGTATATTTGAATTTTTTCATTTTCAAAGATTGACTTTTAATTATTGTCAAATAGTTTACATGCTCCAATAAAGTTGTCTACCAAAAGAATTAGCATATTATCTCGATAAGCTTGTTTAGGCCACGAATTAGATTATTTCGCGCCATAGAGCATTAGCTGGACAATAGAAACATAAACCGTATTGAGATAGTTTTTTCATTTTAATTCCATTTTATTCTTAGCAGAGTCTAATCCTGCGGCTTGTTTTTTTTTTTCTTCTATTTTCAGTAACAATAAGATTTTGGAAATTCTATAAAGCGCGCAGCGAATCTCAATCTTTAGTATCAATATTTTATCTGCATGGGAGAAAAAAAAAGGATTTATTTAATGCTTCATCGGCATTTTTTACCCAACAAATTAGATTAAAATAACTTTTATGCTTCTTTCTATTTGACATTATCGATAAAGTCTGAAATAGGACACTTTTCGGTATTTTATTTTTATTAAATTGGAATTTTAAAATAAAAGAATTTTATCACAAGAAATAGGATCTAATTAGAAATGTAATTAAACAAAATTAATCTTTCAAGTGCCAATCATGATGGCAAGACTAATCGTCTGCTTGCCTTGGCTAATTATATTGTTTCTTTTTAATCTTATTAGAATGTTCAGTACTTGATTATTCCTAAAGATAGATAAATTAAGCTTTAATAGATGCACAACCACTTGATGGTGCCACGTCTAATAGACAAAGTCTGACACAAAATCGCCAAAAAATTGATCTCTGTTTGAATAAATCTAAAAGTATCTTGCTGTGATAATTTTTTTGTTGCATCACCACGAACCGGACTCTGTTGCCGTTATTATTTCATTTAGAAACGCTTAAAGACAAAATGCTTTGAACTTTTTTCGTATTGTTAAGCTTGAAAAGATCTAGATTTCAATAAGTTGAAATATACAAAATTCAAGTGATTTGAATAGAGGTGTGATAATGATAAAAAAGCTGATAAATGCCTGAAATAATAGCTCTAAATCAATAGTTTGAATCGTTTGATGTTTTCAAGTGTTATGTTTATTAATTAATCAAATTGCATAAGTATGCTATGTTATGAACAGCTAATCGCTTCTAATTCTTGGCAAGAAGCTTTGATTTAATTACAATTTTAAAAATAACTTGAATTTATGATTTTGATCCAGTTGATAAGAAACAATTGATTATTAATTTTTAAAAGTAAAATAAAAAATTAATTAAATTTAAAATAAAATTAACAATTAGATAACAGATAACAAAATTAAAATATTTATTCATCATATCATTTCAATTTGATGACTAATAATTTTTGAAATTTTTTCAATTTATAAATTAATTTTTATTGCTGAAATTCAGTTCAAATCATATTCTTCATATTAGATGATTTCAACAAGTCATAACAAACACAAGTTAACTAAAAAAAAAAGAGCAAATTTGATCCTTCTTGATTATGTACTAAGAATCTATCTTTTTACAAATATTAAATTAAAAATAGTTGACTTAAAGCTCGAAAAATTACTGATTTGCAAAATGTATTCAATTTTAATTAAAAGAGCATTCTAATACTAAGTTTGGTGGCTTCTAATCCTTTAATTTGGACACGTCTGAAATTCTATAGCTAATTTAAATTTAAGGAAATTTAAACACATATAAAAATTTAATACAAAAATTGATTAAACTTTAAATTTATTATTTGATTTCAATAAAAACCGTAATATGTCATAATATTTATTTAACTAGTATTTTTTGGATTCAGATTTTTGGAAAAAACAGATCGAAAAAAGCTCTTAAATTGACAAAGTAATGTCATTTTTAAGCAAGTGATTTTCACCAAAAATGCAAAGATTTCTGGTATTTGTAATTTGGTCAATTTAAATGCTAGATGAGTGATCAATAGCTCAAATCCAAGAGCTCAGCGTCCTCTAACACATACTTTTTACCTGAGTTGAAAAATTCAAAGGATAAAAAAAATACGCGCCTAACATAATTTTTTCATTAATAATTTTTTAAATTAACTTTAACATAAAAATGTTTCTAGCTTGTTTATTCAAATTATAATGTCGATATTTGCAATATAATTTAAATCCTTTAAATATTTTTTTTTGAAAATTTAAAAAAATCACTTTACTTTTTATAATCTATACCAAGCTAACAAACATAGGCGTTGTAAAATTCAATTAAAAATTGAAAAAAATTGAAGAAAATCTCAAATGTGTATGTTAATTTAGAGTAAATGATTGAGTCTATCAACACTGTTCACAAGCAGGAGGCGAATTAATAGAACCAAAAAAAATTTAATATTTGATAAAATCATTGATAGTAAAATTGAAACTTAGTTAGATAGTTTTTGATAGAAATAAAATTTTATAAACTACAGTGCTTTTACGAAAACAGGAGAAAGGGTAAAATTACGTCTTTTTGCGCAAAATTCCATAAAATTACATAAACTTACCTAAACTCTATTTACTTTATGCATCTAAAGAAGAAGGCCCATCTTTACAAGACCTATGTGAGGCCAGTTTTAACTTATGGGTTTGAGAATATGAATATAAATGCGAGCTCACTGAATGACATAAAAAGAACAGAGGGTAACATAGTCAAAGGACTACTAACTATACCAAGGAGGTGTCGTACAACAAGCTTATTCTTGCCTTTGAATATCATGCCTACGGATTACATCATCAAAAACATTAAGGTTGACTTTTTCAATCGATTAATTGTAAATGAACTCACTAAGAAGATGATGATTGAGCTAGCAAAACAACCGATTCCAAATGACTTCATTTGCGAAATACTGGAACTTATCAGAGAATTGGAAGAGGAAAACATGTCACTACAGGACAAATGTAAACTTGTTAAGCTGAATAACACTACTGAATACCGTTCAAATCAAAAAAACGATGTCAAAGTCCAAAAGCTCAGAGATATATATAAGACAGGGAGAAAAGATAACATATCGGGCTTAATATTCCAGATTTTAAGATTTGATGTAGCTTAGTTTTCATATCCGACAGTTTCTTATCAATTAAAAGTCAAACATTTTTTAGGAATGATTTTTTTACGTAGATTAATTGTATTTTATCATTGAATATCTAAAATTGTAAATAGAAAATATGGCACTTTTTTAATTTTTTTGGTACCATTTATACACAATTTTGTAATTTTTATATTTTTTTATACAAGACACAGTGCCCCTTATTTGACGGGTCACTGAGCAAGTGGTCGGCGATCGGCCTTAGCTTAGAATTAATAAATAAATTTACTTTATTTAAGGTAAAATAACCGGCGGTGTCAATTTGATACTTTTTCAAAAATTAAAATTTAATTTTTTAATTATCTATCAATTATATGTCATATTTTTTAATATTTATTTTAAAGCTTTGATAATGACCTTTAAATTTTGCCTTTTTCATGCTACTTTTATGGGACTAATGTAGCATTTAAGCAAATTTTTTGATAAAAATAGCCGGTACTTTGAGTGCTAAAAAAAATAAAATTTTCTAAGAATTTTTTTCATCTTTTGAAAAAAAAAAAACAAAAATTAGATTTTTTCAGGGAGATTTTTAGGTTTTTTTGGCCTTAAGCATTTGTATTGTCAACTTCAATTTTGTACGTAATCTGATGTAATTTTACATAATCTTACGTAAGATTACGTTTACTTACCACACTGAGTTTAGGTAAGTTTATAAAATTTCCGGAATTTTAAGTAATTTTACCCATTCTCCTGTTTTCGTAAAAGCACTGTAGTTTCAAAAAACTAAGTTTTTAATTTTAATTGATTTTCAGAATAAATATTTAATTTGTCTACATAAATAAATTTTAAATTTTTGTTAATAATCAGCCGTGCTTTCTAGTGAAACTATGGAAACTTCATGTTGTTCAACACTCGTCTCAAAAAGATTCAATAAATTGTGGCGTTTTCGTGTGTCAATTTACAAAAATTTTTATTTTTATTAGAAAAATAAATTCGGCGATTTCCCGGGACTAGCCCGAACGGCAAAAGCCTTCTTTTCAGCCCCCTTGCTAATGTTTGTTATTTAGTATATAAACAAAATTTAAGTTAGAGTAATTTAGAAGTGTTTGAAAATTTAAGATTAAAGATTAAATTTTACTAATTACACATAAAAACATACAAATTTTAATTTACATTTTAAAAAAATTTAGTTACAAAAATGATTTTAGACGTAGCTTCAGAATTAATTTTTGACACCAGTTTATTAAATGAAATCCGAACCGAAATTAGACAAACAATTGAAAAACACAAAGATTTTAAGTGAATTTAATTGTTTTTTTTTTCTTGCTAATTTTTTTCCAATAAAAATTTTCACAAAAAAAATATTTTTTTCAGAATTTTTCACACTAAACTGTCACCTGAAAAAGTTTTCAGAACTTTTTCTCAGAAATTTCAGAAATTCTGAAATATCTTCGGCTAGGTTCATCTAACTCCATTTGCCATGTATGCATAACCATTCAGCCAAATGATCTATTTCATTTTGAAGGGTAGTTAAGTCCATTTGGTTTGGATAACAGATACAAGCTTTGTGTCATCATAAAATAATTTGTACAACTTGGCAACAGCCTTTGGAAATTCAAGTATTTTTTATAAAAATTTAAAAATTCAGAGGAAAAAAAAGTTATGCAGACCAGCATTTCTCTATCAGAATGCTTACCATGTGACTATTGACAGCAACCCCTAGCTAAGTTGTCACCAATTAAAAATGTAAATGGTTGCATTTTTTCGCTTCTATAGTGCTATAATTGACAAAGTAAAATTTTTGATCAAATTTCAGTTTTTCAAAAATGATCAAAAAATTTTAAATGCGCAATTAAATTTCAATGCATTTTTTGAAAATATAATTTTTTTTCAAAAGTCTTAAAATAAAGCTTTGAGACGCTACAAAAATTCAAAAATCTGAGATGAAATTTAATTGCATATTTAAAATGTTTTGATCATTTTTGAAAAATGAAATTTGATCAAAAATTCTACTTTGCCGTTAAAATTACATTCCCATAGTATGAATCACTCATGCTTATTGAATGACAACTAAAATAGTCCTAAAATATAAATTTTAATTCAGTGTGTGATGGCAGTTTCACAACTATTAGAATTCAATTAGAAAATAATTCAATTTGATTATCAGTTAAATTTTCTAAAAAAATTTTCACAAAAAAAACTATTTTTTTCCAGAATTTTTCACACTATAATCAATTGATTTATAGTTGAGATCATGATTGCTTTTTAAATTAAATTCAAAATTTTTGATAGATAGAAAACAAAAAAAGTTTTTTTTTAATTTAATTTTAAAAAATCTTTTGGATTTTATTTTGACAAAAAAAAGCAGATTTTTTCTCTTTATTTTATTTAAGTTACAATTCGAAAGAAAAAAATTAAATTTTTAAAAGAAGTGTAAAGAATACAAAAATAGATAGATTATTCAATTATTGTTTTACTCAAATAACTAATTGATTTTTTCAACGATTTTTCATTTAATATTTTTTATTATTAGAATTTTACAAAAATAAAAACTAAACCAAAAAAAAAAATATTCCTTAATGCTTTGCCTCTAATTAATTTCTTTTTTATTTTTTTAATTATTTTTTAAAATTCAAAACAAACATTTTTTTGCCTTAGTTCTGAATTTAATGTCAAAAGTTTCGTAAAACGAAAAACATATCAAAAAAAAAAACAATTTTAAAATTAAATATGTATATTTTTTTTCTAGTAAAAACTCATGCAAATCGATAATTGAGCTTTTAGATGCTTACTGCTGTCGTTAATAAAGAAAACAATAAGAACTTTTATAGATATTGTGTTCGATTAGATCACATTTTTTTGACACCATTCCGAGTTGGCGTAGACGGACGATTCGGATTTGCCATGCCCATTCTTTTCTTATCTGATGGTTTTAAAATCTTAAAACAAAAGTTTTTTAAAAATTTTTTTTTCTAAATTTTTTTATTTATTCTTACTTGGAATGAGCACATTAAAGTTTCGTCTACACTCATCATGGCGCCAGCATTGTCGAATTCACCGCAGTAGTTTGGCGCCGAAAAAAGAGTGACCAATTGTCGTTTGGCAAAAAACTCGTAACCATCTTCGACTACTTGATGCGCTCGACAGATCAAATCAAGATCGTGTTTTTGCAAAAATTTAGCAACTACTTCACTGCCAAAAGTGAACGAAACACCTCTGTCATTTTCTCCCCATCCAGTGATATCCTTGTCCGGGTCGCTCCACAACAAATCACACAACAAACCCTGATCGGGCACATCAGTCGGTCTCATTATTCTTCTTATTTGCTCCATTGACTGCAAATCAGGCGACAAGCCGCCATGACAACAAAATATTTTCTCGTCAATGATCGCTGCTACTGGCAAACAATTGAAGCAGTCTGTGAACGTTTTCCAAAGCTTAATATTGTAGCGTCGTTTGCACTCGTCGTAAAAACCGTATATACGGTTTATACTGGCACATTCGTGATTGCCTCGCAGAAGAAAAAAATTTTCCGGAAACTTTATTTTGTATGCCAGCAAAAGACAAATAGTTTCAAGTGATTGTTTGCCTCGGTCGACATAGTCGCCTAGGAACAAATAATTCGACTCTGGCGGAAATCCGCCGTACTCGAACAGTCTGAGCAAGTCATAGTATTGACCGTGTATATCACCTAATTTTTTTTTAAATAAAATTTTAAATTTTAAATAAAAATTTAAGAAAAAAAATTTTTTTTTTTATTTTTTGAAAAAAAAAAATTTGCATTACCGCAAATTTTGAGAGGAGCTTCAAGTTCAAGCAATATTGGTTGACTGAGGAAGATTTCACGCGATTTAAAGCACAAACCTTTGATTTCGTTTTCTGTAAGTTGAACATTTTTGCCTGGTTTTGAATTTCTTACTAAAAATTTAAATCAATCAAATTTATACTCAGATTTTAGCCACCTAAATAATCACTATATTAGATTTAAAAGAACTATTGTTAAATTAGAGAAATTTTGTGCAGGACAGATTGGAGCAAAAAGCAAAAAAAATTACCTTCCAATAGGCGGGCTATAATACTGTCTATATTTAACTTTTCTGTGTCAGCCATTTAATAAATATGATATTTTTTTATCTAATTATCATTCGAAAAAAGAAAAGAATTATTATAATATTAGTATGCACCTTGGTTTTTAGATTAGAATATTTTTTATCCAGTGGATAAGTGTGAACAAAATTAGAGTGAAGCCTTTTGTTCTTATAGTAAGAAAAAAAAACGATGCATTAAAAATTTTATATTTTGTTTTTAGAGAAAATTAAAATTTAGCTTCATATGCAAATTGCGATACAAATATCAAAAAATAATATTTTATGCTTATGTGTTCGATTAGCATTTTTTAAAATGTTTATTTTTTATAATGAATTTGTTAAAATAAATTTGAAAATATATGCTCATGTAATGCACTTGAACATGTCTTTGCTTTTTTGATAAGACTTTACTTTATCAAATTTATTTAAAAATTAGTATCTATCTATTTTTGCCATTTTTGTTGATATTTATTTTTTTTGTTTTAAATTGGTTTTATTTTGGATCAAACAAAAACTAGGTTAGAAATATTGTCTCTTAATAGCTTGACTTAGTTACAAACCATATTTTGCTCTCTATTCACCGCGTGTATCTCATATTAGAAAAATTCTGGAATTAGAAAAATGGTTTTTTTTAAAGCACTCAAGTTTTGAAAGAGTGTTTGTGCTTAGCATTTAGAAAAAATAGAAATTTCACGTTTTTTTTACAACCTCCTCCCTGTCACCTAGTCTAATTTCTTGCTCTTATTTACACCTCTTCGTTCCATAAACTTAGAAATTTAGGCTTGTTTATTACCTTTTATGCCAAAATCTAATTAGTAAAATTAGAAACTGAAATATTTAAAATTTAAAAAAATCAGAATGTATATTTTGTATAAAAACAGTGAGATAAAAAAGAATAAACTTGAAAGTATTAAACTAATTGCTCGTCTTTTAAATGAATTAACAAACAGCTATGAAAAAATACATTTCAATATCTAATTGTATATATCAATATACTCTAATTCTAAATGTATATATAATAATATACTCTTTCTAATTGTAATTGTATTTTTCCGAAAGGTTTTATTTAATTTATTTTTTAAAATTTAAACTTTCTTTTTTCAATTTAAAAATTGAATAATTCTCAAATAAAGATGATTAATTTTTTAAATTAAAAAAAAAATAACCCTTTCACTTTTAATTGTCAAAGTGCTTGACAAAGTGAACTGGCATGTTCCATTGGTTTTCAAGAACAATTCAAGTGGCACTCTAAGACCTGCTCTAAGAAGGCATGACTTAGCGATGGAAAAAAAAATTGCGAAGCTCGGTTCAACTTCTTTAGCAACAGGGTGGTAAATGTTTGGAATGGTTTGGACAATGAAATTATTTATGCTAAAACTTTAAATGATTTTAAAAGCAAAATTGATAAAACAGATTTAAAAAGGCTATTATGATGAGGCTAAACTCTCATTCCATGTGCTGTGCACATCATAGCTTATTATTATTACAACTCAGCTTTTATCAAAACAAATCAATTAATGTATTTAAATAAAAAAAAAATTTTCTCTGTTTTATGAGCAATAGATTCAAAATTTTTTTGTATTTAGTTCGACAAGATGTAAATAATTTTACATTTTTAGATTTTAGAAAAATTTTTTTCAATATTTGAGATAAAATAAATTTTGCATTTTGACAACCAGATAATTAGGGAAACTAAAAAATCAAATAAAATTTTTGGAAAATCTAAAAATGTAAAATTATTTACATTCTGCCATTTTTTTAAGTGGATACAAAAGCTGTATCACTGCAAATAAACTATGTATTTTAATTTTGACAATTTTCTAATACATATGCTTTTTTGCAGAGACTGAATTAATTTTTTTTCAAAATAAGCAGAACGACTTATAAATTTTAGAGAAAAAATTTTTAGCTAAATGTTCAAATTTTTTCGGTAAATGTTTCAATATTGTTTCTAAATTCACAATAACATGCTTCAACAATCTGACAGCTTTAATAATTAAATTGATTATTTTTCATGACCAAACCTATTTCATTTAAATTTAAATTCAGAATTAATATTTAAATAATTCACTTTAGATTTCTCAATTATTTTTGTTATTTTTTATTATAAAAATTTGGCAAGTAAATGTTGAAATTTTTTAAAAATTAATTTAATTTTAAAAATTTTATTATTTTTTATTTGAGTAGAAAAATATTTTTGTAAAATAATTTTGAATTAACCATTAAAATAAAGAACAAATGTAATAGAGTAT
>PJRA01000376.1:160051-197019 GCA_016987375.1 Brachionus koreanus
TTTTTCTCATAATCAATTATTTCAGAGTTAAAGACCAATTTTTTATTGAATACAAAAAAATTAAATCAAGCTTATTGATAAAATTTTTAAATAAAAAGAAATTATTTATTTTTTAATTTAAAATTTGGTTTACCTTAGAATAATTGAAATCTGGTCTTTACAACTTTGCATGCATTTGAAATGATAAGAGAAAATTATAAATTTTAAATTTTCAGGATGTTAAGATAACCAGTTATTAAAATAATCAAAATGATTTAGCTAAACAAGTTTGCAAAAAGAGAAATAAATATTTAATTTATACCAAGTTTTATTTTAAAATTTTAGCTACGAAATAAGCTAACTACACAATAAGAAAAAAAGTTCTAAAAAGTTCGAAATAATTTTTAAAAACAATAAACATACTCTTATAGCTGAATTAATAAATACATTTATTCTCGACATAGATTTAGAGAATTTAAAGCTTTGCAACCTTTATCATCTAAACAATCTACTTAAATTAATTGTAACAAAATCAAATCTAGTTTTTATTTAGTCTAAATAAAATTGGATTTCGCTAGACCTTCATTAGTTGATTTCTTATTAAAATATTAAGCGGTGATTTAGCTTATGAATTTTTGTTTTGTGTTAAATATAGCAGATAGAAATGGTAAACAAAGGTAAAAAAAGAAAAAGCCCAAAAAACCTATCTAAGGGTTTGTAAATACTTTTATTTTGAACTTTAAAATTTACTCCACATCTTAGCTAGTTGTCTACGGATTATCCGATCTTCACCAAAATAGTTGCTCTTTATAATGAATTTTAAATTTGTTACGAGTTGTTTAAAAACTCTTTTGCCTGCCTTGTAAACATCCAAAATATTAATCTTGTCTAAATAAAAGCAATTCATGTAATAGGTTAATATATTCCCTAGACTTGGCAAATTATTTGGAAAATAGGCGTTTCTAGCGACTGACAATGTTCAAAAAATAATAAGAATAATTTTTATTTTTGAAAAAAAATTTATTTAAAACTCTAAAGTAATTCAACCAAAGCCGCATTAACTTTTTCCACTTGAAAAAAAAAATCACTGCGTACATGCTTGATAATTAAATACAAATTTAGATATGATACGAGCTTGAAGCAAATAAAAAACCCTTGATTGTTCAATTTAAAAATTTTAGTATTTAAAAAAACAAAATAAAACTTAATAAATAAAATGTTATGAGCTTTTTTTTGGCAACGTTTTCAAATTTAATCTAATTTTATAAAAATAATTATAATTAAAAATGTACTAGGTATATTAAAATTAGATTTTATGTGTTTTTTAATATTAAAATTAAGAGGATATTTTATATAGTTTATTAGCTTTTATTAATTTAAAATAAAAAAACTTGACTTAAAATCTTCATTAAGCTGATCTTTTTTCAATTAGTAAATATTTAAAATTTAATTTTAAAAAAATTGAAATAAAAATCCTATTAATTTTTAAATTTGAATTAAAAAAAAATTTCTTCATTAAAAATAGCAACGCATATCTATTTAAAAGTTCTCTTTTTAAGACAAACCATTCGTTTTTATCATTAAATTTTATCTTTAGCTTTTATATCTCAAGTTCACTTAAAAACTTTGGCAAGATTTTTTGATAGAAATCGTATCATTTTTATCCAGCTTGGGTTCCTCAAATAGTAGAAATTTAAATTTTAATTTTGACCGTCTATTCCAAAATGGCTAAAATAGCAAAATT
This sequence comes from Brachionus koreanus, assembly GCA_016987375.1. NCBI lineage: Eukaryota > Metazoa > Rotifera > Eurotatoria > Ploima > Brachionidae > Brachionus > Brachionus koreanus. The sequence goes on from PJRA01000376.1 coordinate 161,775, forward strand.
AATTTTATCTCAATTTTTTGTTATGTTAAAAAGTTTATCGTTTTAGTTTGATGGCTTCTCATCGAAACTTTGCATGCCATTTTATCTAAAGTATCATAATCAGATTTTTAAGATCCCATTAAGATCTATTTGCATATAAAAAAATAAGGGCAAAGGTTATGACTATTATTTTGGCATAAAGCACCAAATTTTTTTATCAAATAAAAAAAAGAACAATTAATTCTAATTATTAAATTTTAAACAATTAAATTTTATTTATTATTCTAAATTGATTGATTTTTTTAGCTTTCTTTTTCTAAGAAAATAAAATTTTTCAGATTTTTTTAGAATATTTTCTCAATCGCTCCTAAAGCGAGTTTTTTGTTCTCACAATTCCGAATTTCTATCCAGATTTCTACAAAAAGCATTGAATGAAGGAACAAGGATTAATGAAAACATAGCATAAACTAAAATTTTAAATTTTGAATCCTTAAAAAAGTGAACCAAAAAAAAATGATTATTTATTTATGCAAACTGTTATCGAAACGTAGAAATAAAAATTTAGTTTTGTAAACAGTGAATTAAAATAAAAAGTGATAAATTATTAGGTGAAAAATGTAATGAATTTAAAATAAAACATAAAATTTTTCTTTTTCTTTAGATAAATTAGATCAAAATTCGAATAATTTTTTTTTATCAAAGTTAATTCTGAGCTGGAACTAGAATATATTTCAAGCAGCAGCAAAAAACTACATCTGCTCACGGTAATTTAAACAAGTGTTCTATAAATTAAATAAAATTTTGTTTTATTAACTTTTATGTAAAAACAAAAATTTATGTGTTAATTAACAGTTTAAAAAATAAAATTATTTTTATATTTGATTCACAATTTAAAAGCCTCAAATCCTAACCTTGAATGAAATTGAGTCAAAAGAGCTAAACAAATACCAAGCTGCAATTCTTTCTAATATTCCTTATTCAACTGTAAATGATCGACTAAATTCAAAATAATAAAAACTTTTTGTTAAAAAAATGCTCAAAATAGATAATTTTTTTTTTATTTATTGGAAAAATTCCTGGTAACAAAATCTTTTTTCTACATTATTAACGGTTATACCCGCTCTTTTATAATTTAAAAAAAAGCATAAAAAAAATGGTTCAAATAACTATATTAGTAAAATGCAATATTGTTGATTTGAATTTTTTTGTTCGTAGGCAGGTATAAGTTTAGTATAGAATTAAATAAAAAAGGTTTTCAAATGTTTGGTTTTTTATTCATAAATAATTTTAGAAAATAATAAATTTTTAATTATTAATTAATTTTAAATGAAATTATTTATTTTCTTAACAAAAATTCATTTTAAAAAGCCATTTATTTAGAAATTAAATCCTTGTGACAACTAATTACCTAATGTTATTCAATATAAAAATATTCTAATTAAGAAAATATGCAAATTTTTACTAAAAAAAAATATTTAGAATTAAAATAACTTAGTTCAAATAATAAATTTTTTTTTCAATACTTTTTCTAAGCCTTTTTTGTGTGTATTGCAGTTTTTTCAATTCTTTTTATGTTAAAAAAAAAAGAATTGAATGTGCTTCAAATTCTCAAATAAATTTAAAATTGCAAATATTTTTCCATTTTTTCTTTCTAACCACTCCGACACCTTTTTTAATTTCCTCAATAAATTCCTCTCTATTTGAGAACTTGTTTGGCCTCATATTTAAAGCTATTTCGTTCAAACAGATTTAACCACATGAATTCAGATCTGGTGCATTCGGTAGCTATTCTGATTTTATGTTATTTTCACACCATCTTTAACAGGTTTTTCAATGAATGAGGTTTGGCACCATCCTGTTGAAAACCTATCGGTTTGTGCTAAAATTCGCTCTCCTTCCCTCTTTGCAAATGAGAGAATTTGGCTTTAATAATATTTTGAATTTATTGTTTTTTCTAAATCTTATTTAATTTAATTTTCATTATTCATTATACTTTATTCAACAAAGAATGGTTTAGTAGCATCTTTTTCCGTCTATACTATCCACACGATTACTGAAAGAGGAAATTTTAAAATTCCAAAAAGACCTCATAAAATTCAAAAAGTAAAGATCAAATATCAAAATTTTGTTTATACCTCCCTTATTATAAGCCTCTTCATGTAAAATTCCATAAACTCGTTGATTTCGTTAATTTAGCCAACCGTTTATGGTGAACATCTTGTCATGTTATAACATGATTTGCAGATTTTTAAATTTTTTTTATCTATTTTATCCTCAAAATTGACAGAAACGCTTAGATAATAAACGCTTATATAAGCTTCCTTTAGTAATGGTATTTTTCGTTTCTTTTAAGCCTTTATTCCAAAAAAAATTTTGAATAATAGCGATAGAATTAAATTTAAAATAAATTCAGTTCATCCTAAAAGATTTTAATGATTTTTTTTTCATTTAAAGATTAGACAGCTATAACTTATTATATACCAAAATAATGCACCAACTCTGAGCTTTTGAATGAAATATTTTATATGATTGGAAATTATCAAGTTAAAAAAACAAGCAAGAAGACTTTAAAAAGGGTGAAAATTACGACTTAAAATAAAAATTTTTTTAAGAGTCCAAAATCAATTATACAATCAATTATAGAACTGTAAAATAAGCAAAACTGAGAGGAAAAAGATCCAAACAATGGAAGGCCTTATGGTAAAACAGATGCCTTATCTAGGAAAAAGATCGAGGACAACTAACTTTTTATAAGCCCTAAACTTAGAACCGACTGAATCAAAAATAAGGAAAATTAAACTGGGATTTACAAAAAGACTACTTGAAAATGAATTTACGGCCAAAATACTTAAAAATAATGAGGAAAAGCTTAATCGACCCAATAAATTCATTAAAGAGCTGAGAAATATACTAGGATCGCCTGAGCTACTTAACATAGAAGTAATAAACGGAAAGCTTCGAGAAATTAGGCTTGAAGATAAGAAGAAAAGTCGAAATGGAATCTGTGAATCCATTAAATACTGCCTAGAAAACCTAAAGGAAAGAACTAATGAATTAAAGTTACTAATTAAAGTACAAAAAAAGTAAAACTTTAAATTTTAAAAAGTATTACCTTAGATCCAGTCAACCTTAGTGCGTGTTCCATCGAAGTTGGTTATGCGAGAGATTAACTTCATACCGAAAACCCGGTTTATTGAAAATTAGAATCTGTTAATAATTATTTTCGTATCTAATTTTATTTTTTTAGTAGACAAAATAATAAAAAAAAAGCTAATACAATTAACTAGGGTGTGCCTAGAGAACTTTTTGACAAATAGAGTGGTTAAGAGTTGGAACGAGCTACCACCGGAGGCTTTGTAATCCAAGACAAAAACGGCATTTAAACGGATGATCGATAAACTGAAATAAGCTTAATTGAAATTAAACAAAAACAAACTATAGCGAGCCCTATATGGGTTTCGTTTACTGGGTAAAACCTGTCGTAGCTTATTCTTATTATTATTATTATTAAATATTAGAAAAAAAAATTCATTCTTTAGTAATAATTTTTTAGGGCGTCTCTTTTTCTTCGAGTATTAGTTTTTTAGTGATTAAAATTGATGAAATCGTTTGAACGAATATTGGATTATTATTGTTATTACGCTCAAATCTAATAAATATATCTGTTGTGGGCTCTGAAGCTTGAAATCCATCGACTTGTAGGTTTTTATTGCGATCATCTATATTTTTGCTTTGTAGTGACTTTGTAGATTTACAAGAATCGTTGAATGTCAGTGAACTAATGCCATCTTTGCTTTTTATTCGCTTCACTATTCTAATCAAGAGCGGTAAATTTGCATAACTCAAGGTTATAAGCTACTCCAATTAAGTATTTGCATATGTTGTTTTTGTACTAATACGGACACGAACATTTGCTTAATTGCCATTGAGTTTCACTGAATCTTACATAACGCTAAACATTTAATTCTCTGACATAATCTTCAAATGAAAACCATTCACTTTTATTGAAATATCCTTTAAATATTGACTAGGTTTTTGATACTCTTCTTCAGTCTATGAAAACATGTAAATTATTTGCTGATTCAAGTTGAGTCTAGCCGTCAATTTATTGTCAAATTAAAATTTGCTACTTGATGAATCATTTTATCTACTTTTTAATTAATTTAACTACTTTTTTTTAGTCAAATTAACTACTTAAAAAAACACTAGCCATTTAGTGACAGCATTAAACAAGAAAAAAAATTGGATGTACAAAAATTTTTTATTAATAAAAAAGAGAAAAAAAAGAAATGCATTTATTAAATCAAATTTACATCGAATAGTGTACAAAAATTGAACTTAATCTGAATCACAATCAGTGCTTGAGTCTGAATCACTTTGTTTGGAAGGATCATCGCTTTGTTCCGAAGATGATTCGACAACGTTTCGTCTATTTCTAGTCACATTAGACTTAGGATTTTTCTTGACCAACTTTTGAGACTGTTTGGCAACAATTTTGGCTTTAGCAGCCGACTTTTTATTTGACTTAAAAGCATCGGCCTCGCTGGCGCTCATCTCTTCCGAGCCAGCCGTCTCCTCCCTCAAACTAATATCATTACTTGGCTCATCGGCCAATCCTTTTTGTTTAACTTCATCAATCTGCTTTTCCAACTCATCAATCAACAATTTTGCCTCGTTTCTAAGCATGGGCAGCTTGCGCGCATTCTTCAAAATAGTGTTCTTAAAAGTGTCGTAGACCGACTGATAGATCAACTTGTCTGCATACCATTTGAAAGTTTCCTTAAGTTTTTTTATACCATTCTCGCTCAATTGAACCTTGGACAAACAGAACACCAAATCTCTGCACTTTCGCTCACTAATATTGGCCTGTCTGAACCCATGGCACAATTTCTCAATCAAAGTCTCACATTGCTTGTCTCGCTTGATAAACGTGAACAAATAGGTAACTATTTGTCTGAACGACTCCTCGGTGATCTCGCGAGCAGCGTAAATTTCCTCGCTGTTCGAGACTCCGCCACCTCCGCCGCTCAGCTGACTGATTATGTCCGGCATGGCGTTGTAAATAACCAGGCCATTATTTCGCTGCGACAACTCGCTAAAAAACAACTTAGCCAAGCTGCTTATTTGACTATTTTCATCAATGGTGCACAGGGCTATTTCGAATATTTGACCACGGGTCTTGATCATTTCTTTGAGGATCAAATGAGAGAGAACTCTAATTGTGTTCATGCGTACAGCTGGCGATTTGGTGTCTCTGAGTGGCAAGTACAAATGGCTGGTCCAAGGCTCGAGAGCGTTTGGAAAACGATAGACCAAATCACCAATGCCGATAATTAGCTGAGATCTAATTTTGGGATTGGGCGATTTTTCCATAAGCGTGAACAACAGCTGCAGATTGTCGGTGCACAGTTTGCGCGACAAAGCCATCAAGCGAACAAATGTCATGGCACATGTAAGAACAAGACTGTCCGGATATTTGCTCTGTTCTCTCAGAATGAAGACAATGCCGGCCATTTGCTGCGCCAAAAGACTATTCACTCCATGCTTTGCGTTTGACAAGGCCACTTTTTGATCGATTACACTCTCGATGAACATTAGTTCGGCGTCTTCGGCCTCGGCACCTTGAAGGCCCATGTCCTCTTCCAAATTGGCATCAAATCCTCCCAACGATTGTCTGTTCAATGATTTATTCGAGCGAATCGATTTTCTTCTTGATTTGGAATTTTTTGAATTTAATTTTTGATTTTCTTTGTTTTCTTTGCACATTTTTCGCCTCTTGAGCTCACAAACAACAAATTGATTTAAAAAAACAAGCAATTTGGTGGCCACAACTCCGATCACATTGTAAAAACGGGTCAACACCAACGAATTGACCATTGCATTTGAATGTTCGTCTTGAGTGCTATTTTTATTTGAGATTAAATGTTTAAATGGTCCAATTTGGTCCATTAGTTTTAGGATTAGATGTTCTATTAAAATAATGGGATTGTCGGCCAATTTGAATATGCATGCAATGGCGTTTTCCATCATTGGTGTCCATTTGGTAGTGTTTAAATTATTCAATTGACATGTTAGTATTTCGCTAAGTCTTTCGAATAATTGGTGAGAATTGACAAGCTTGAAAGGCTCGTTTTTGAATTGCAGTCTGGGCTGAACGTAGGACGTTTCGGCTTCGTCGTCCTCTTCAGGGCTTTTTGTTTTTTTGGTCTTGCGTCCAGTGTCGCGGATGACTGAACTTGGCTCCTGCTGAGTCAGTTGTTTGGTGCTCACATCCGGACTGATGCATGACAAGGCCAAGCATGTTTCCGAGTAGATTAGCATCTCCAAGTCGGTAGCTTCGGCCTCTGTTGGAAGCTTTAGGCCGAAGTCGATTAGAACTTGGATGTTTGCTTTTCCTTTGCCTGGTATTCGTTTGATTATCATTGATAGCAGAAGAATCGAATGGAAGCGTGTCAGCGCTGGTTTTTCCAAGTCAGAAAATATTTCCCATAAAATTTGAATCACTGAGCCTTGGGAAATTGGTTAGTTTTTTTAGTAAAATTTTTTTTTTATTTTTTTTTTTGAATTGACAAAGAAATATAGAATTTTTCGATTTATTTTCAATTTTTTTCCATAAAGCAATCAATTTTTTTGAGCTAACAGCGGAAATAAAAAATTTTTAGAAAGAGAAAAAAAAATTTTTAACTAATATTTTTTTGGCACAAAATTAAAGTTTTCATTAGAAAGCCTTTACAGTTTTTAGTTTATAGTTTTTCAAGGACTTTATTCATTGAGAAATGATTAATATTAAATTGCAGAGTTTTATTTTTTTTACAAAAATTCACAAAATTCACAATACAATAATTGACTTCAGTTCTAATCAAAAAAATTTTAAGTTTGAAAAAGTGAACAATTTAATAGAAAAAAATTGAAGCCAAATTTTTTAGCGCATTTACTTTATATTTATTATTTTCAATAAACGCCTAAAGGCGATGTTAAATTTAGTATCAAAAATTTACTAACTGATTAAGGTATAAAAATCAATTAATTGATTTAGAAAAATTAAAAAAATAAAAATTGAATTTTCATTTGAATTATTAATTTAAAAAGTGAAATTTTATTACATGTACAATCAACGGTACGGTAATGTTTACAAAAATTTTCTGTCTAGTTGTGCAAAAATGGTTTTGTAAACAGTACAATGTTGTACAAATTTGTACAAACGAATTCTAAGCTCTGCAAAAACTGTGCAATTTAGTGCAAATTTTATCTAATGTTTTTTTATGATTTGCATTTTACAGAAAAATGAAGAGTATTTGCAGAATTTAGAATTCGTTTGTACAAACTTCTACAAAATTGTGCTGTTTACAAAACCATTTTTGCACAACTAGAAAGAAAATTATGCAGTTTTTCCTTTTTGTACTAAGATTTCACATTGCCGAAGCGAATGGGACTGGTGATTGTGTCTAAAGTAATAAGCTCTATAGATCTGGTGATAACAGAAACGCAGGGTTGTTTAAAAGTCTAAAATTAAAGTCCAAGTCAGGACTTTAAATTCCGGCTCTAGCAACGCTTGCGCAAAAATTCTTTTCGATTCTAGCTTCTTCAGGACCAGTTAAAAGGCTTTTTTCAAGATTAACTGCCAAAAACCTAGAAGACAACTTTATTGGTTAGTAACATGGATTTTATCAGGGACTAAATTGAAAAAAACTTTTTTATTGCAAGCAAAAGAAAATCTTTATTAATATAAATTAAGAGTAAAATTTTTTTTTAATTAATAATTTGTATCGATTTTTAGAGAATAAAATTAAAGTCTTTGACTTGGAATTGGCTTGAGACAAGTTTTAAGTATTTAATTAGGTCCGAAACAAATTAAAATTAATAATTCTAAGTGAATAATTTATATAAAGGCATCTAAAAAAATTTCTTTTCTAAGTTTTTGCCTAGATAAAAAAAAATTATTTTCATTGTTTTTAATAAATGGTAAAGTTTTGATGAAAATAAAATTTTGAATTCTTTTAAGGCTTGGGAATTTCAAAAACTAATTTTTCTCATTAAAAAAAATTCCTCTTAATCTTATGAAACTTTAATCTACATTATCATTTATTTTTTATCCTTAAAAAAAAATTTGATTGTTTTTTTATTTTCTTTTTTGATTGAATTTGAAAATTGAAAAATAATGGTCCCAAAAATTGTTCAGAATTTTGACTAGTTTGAGAATGTGTGAAAAAAACAGTGTGCGTTTTGAGTTAAACGGCGGACTTTATATAAAAAATATTGTATAGACCCAAGACACTGAAATGTGGTCAAAATTTGATTTTTTTACTTTACAAAAAAAAAACTATTTTTCTAGATTTTCAAGTATTTCATTAGGAGAAAAAAATATCATGTTTTAAGGTCGGTTCAGATAGATAAGAATGATAGTTTTGCTATGCGCGAACCTTAAATAATCAAATTTTTCTTAATAAAAATTAAAAAAATTTTTTGACTTTATTTTTTAGATGAGAAAAATAATTTTTGGCTTAATAAGTGGCAATAAAGTATGCTGCACTATGTTGCAGTAATTTTTGATATACTTAATTATTTTCTTTAATTTTAATTTATCAAAAAAGAAAAAATTTAAAATATTTATGAACAATTAGATAAATAAATTGATAATTTGACTTACCATCTAGCTCTCCGTTGATAACAAACTCTCCAATGAGCTCTTCTAGAGCGCCTCGTTCACATATGGACAAATCTTGAGCAAGCTTTAGTAATTGTTTGGCAATCTTAATCGGCGGTTGTCTTGACTCTGATTTAAGATACAATCTTTTGTATGCATTTATGACTGCGTCCTTGACTGTTTTTTCCGAATTGACCACCAAAGCCAACATTTTTCTAATTCCGAACAACATGTCCGTAAAGCCGTGCTCGTAACAAGTGACAAAAAAACTAATCACTTCGAGCACATCTGTTTGAGTTTTGCTGAACAGCAATTTGGACAATTTTGGAATGGCAGTTTCAATTTGATTAACAAATCCAAGCATGTCTTTTAAATAATTAACTTTGCTTTTTTGAATTAAAACCATTTGATCGTGTTTTTCCTTCTGAGCTTGCAGTTCGACATCATTTTGTGACAGCTCATCCATGGACGCCTCGTTCTGGCAATCAACTTTGCTATTCTTCGGCTCAACGAGATTATTCAATTCCTCAATAAGCTTATCACTTTCCTTATTCAGTTCATTAAGCACATCCTCTTCTTTGCTCAGTTCACCATTTATTTGTTCCAAACTCATCTCGACACTTTTAATTCCGAAGGGATTCTTTCTAATCAAATCACACAACAATTGAAACGCGCTTTTTCTCACACTCGACGCAACATCTTCCATTCTACCGACACATCGTCTCATCAATTCGTTTATATAATTCAATGGGATGCAGTTTTCTTCGGACAGTCGGCGCCAAATTTGCAGTGTTTTTGACCTGGCCACTGCGTTTGTGTCATGAATATGATCCATTAAATGATCGAGTAGCTCATCTCTGGCCTGTTTTGACTTTAGATCAGCCATGTTCTCTTTGTTCAAAACTTTGATTAATATTTCGCCGTAAATATACAATACTGAATTTCTCATCAAATAGGACTCTTCGTCCTGAAACTCTTGTACCAAGCTCAAATATGGCAAAAATTGTGAGGCCAATCTATCGGCCAATTCAATTAAAAATTGCGAATAGTATTTTAAATTTGGATTTTCTTTGTTGCCCGTTCCAGTAGACAAATTAGCATGACTAAATTCTCTCAAAATATCGGGCATTATTGACTCGTAGCCCTGCTGAATCACGCAAGTTTGAATCAAGTCAGCGTAAACCGAGCTAAAGTGCTCATAATGGGGCAATGTTTGAACTATCATGACACAAGCGCTGTATGAATGATTGTACTTTTTGATCATGATGGCCAAAATGTGACACAAATGATCTTTGATTACTTTTCGCTGTTGTTGTCTGATTGAATTGCTTTGACATGTTTCCATTAATTTATAGCATAAATTTGTCAAAGTTCTTTAATTAAAAAGAATTTTATTAATTTTGTTTTGCTTTTAATAAAAAAAATTAGAGTTTAAAAAAGAAAGTAAAATTTTTATTTTTAAAATTTTAGAAAATTTTCAATTATTTTTTCACTAAAATACTAAAATTTGGCCCTGAATTTGACATCTTTGAAAAAAAAAGCATTAAATGAGTGTCTAATTTCGTCCTTAAGATTATCAATTTTTTTTATTTTTAGATAGGTCCTGATATTGGCATCGTGAAGTTGTAGATCAATTCAAAATATCATTTAAATTCAAAGAGTTTATCTTTAGATACTAAAAAAAAATTGTTGATTTAATTTAAATAATTCACCATTTACATGCTTTGTAGATTTATTATTAAATTAGAAAATTAAAAAAGAATATTTAAAACTTATTAGCAAATCTTGTAAATCTTTTATCATTCAAATTTTGTCTCTGCAAATCTATAAAATATTTGTTTCTAATTCTATTTTTTTAAACTCTAAGAGGATCGGAATTGCAATGAAAAAAAGTACCAAAATAAAGGCTCTACAATGGACACCCATAAAGGCAATGATAAGTTAAGAAGACCAGCAATAACATGGAGATCAACAATCACAAAAGAGCTAATCGAAATGGGAATAAAATGAATAGAAGCAATGGTTAAGGCAAAAGATCGACTTGAGAAGAAATCAAAAGGAATGACCATATGCTTCACAAGGAGTGAATAAGGAAAAAAAAGGATTTGAACCCTCATGCTTGCTTTACTACGGATTATTAATGAGAAATGATTCATAAATTTTCGTTTAAATTCGACACACCTTTGGTAGAAATTCAAATAAAAGAACTTTGATAGAAGTAATAGCAATTTTTTAACTATTTAAGGAAATACAGTAGTTTTGTTGATCCCATTTTCGCTAATATCATTTTTTAATCCAAAACCATCATAGTCAAAGGTATTTTTGAAGTAAGTTCTTGAATTATGAGCATAAAGTGCAAAAAAAAGTGCCTCTAAGGCTTACTTTGACATAATTAATATCGGCGATTTATTATTTTTTAACTAAAATTACTTGAAAAAACAAATTGCCAATTTTGTATAACTTGTATTCATCATTACAATTTTTTTATATGTATTAAAACTAAAATGATATGTGAAAGTGTATTACAATTGTGGTATCTCAGATTGTCCAGCAGAAATTTTTTTATTTTATTAAAAAAAATCAATTCTAAATTTCTGTATTTGAAAAAATAATAAATAATAGTATTAATTAGTATCCTTTATCAATTCAATACTTGGCTTTTTTTTTATCTCCTAATGCTTCTTTTAAAAAAGTTTTTTTATTATTCATTTTGAACAAAGCTTGGTGACATTTTGTACAACAATAAAGATGTTTTTGATATCGACATCAATTAACTTAAAATTATCTTTTTAAACCATTCAGCTAAAATTTATATTTTTTTTCTTTGAGCCTGTCAAAACGTCTTATTTTTTTAATTTATTTAAAATTTAAAAAATAACAAGTATTAAACTTGATCTTTATTTTTATATCAATTGATTAATTTTCATACTTGTGCAAAAGTAAAAAAAAAGTATTATTTTTTTACTTATTTTTAAAGTCTTTTGAAAGTCAAGTCAAAAGACTTGAATTTCAAAAAAAATTGTAAATTTATATTAATTAAATAAAGCTGGTGAAAAATAAGTAATTTTAGCTGATGAATTAGCATACGCCATTAATGTCTAATTCTTGGAAAATGACAACTCATTCATCAGGGTGGTATGTTCATAATTAAGCAAAATTACAAAAGGTGCTAAAAAGCTCATTTTAACAAAAAAGGTTGTTTTTAAAAAAAAAATTTAGAAAAGAAAAATTATTAAATTTTAATTTTTTTTAAAAAAATTTGGATAATTTAAACTTATGATTCGGTTGTATTTTAAAAATTCAAATTAATTGTATTTATGTTTATATTCACTAAAAATTTTCATATTGATGTTTTTGCTTTCATTTAGAGGAAAAAAATTGTTTAACTCGAGTTGATCTAGCAAAAAAAAATTTTCAGATCAAATTTAATTTTTCAAATATGATCAAAGCATTTTAAATGCGCAATTAAATTTTTATTACTTACAACCTTTTCACAAAAAATTAAAATCTAAATAAATGTAAAAATCTGCGATTAAATTAAATTGCGCATTTGAAATGTTTTGATCATATTTGAAAAACGAAATTAGATCTAAAAATTTACTTTGCTGTAAATCTTGATTTTAGATTAATATTATTTTCATATATTAACTAGTCTATAATATTAGTTTTAAATTAACTAATATTTGGATTAAACTAACAAAAATTCCGCTATGTAAACATTTTAATTAAATCAAAAGAAAGAAAATTTTGGTCTAAGACCTAATTGAAAAAAAAGCTTATTTAGATATTGTAAAATCAAAATATCTACTATTTCACTAATGTCTAAATTCTAATTTGTTTCATGTTAACAAAAATTTTAAAAAATATTTTTTTTAATTTTTTTAATTTTTAATTTTTAAAAAAAAGGAAGAAGTTTGAGTTGGTTGAATAAATAAAATATAAAAATATACATATTAAGGTTGATAAGGGTTGAAAATTATGTTTTATGCACAGTTTGTAAGTCTGTTAAAAGTGTCTAGGGGAGAATTAGAACGGTACAGAAAACAAATAAATAAAATAAAAATACTAAATGGCTAAATACATGATCAGTATAGCTTATCATGAATATCTTTTCGGATAATTTTTTAAAGAGTCATAGTGTCTCACATCTGGTCAAATTTCCAGTATTGCAAGACTCAAAAAAATTACTAAATCTTGAATAAATAGTGGTATTTTTTTATCTTACATTTTATTATTGTGAAATTTTTATGGTTTTTCGTTTCTGACTTTTTTTGACGAAACTACTGAAAGTTTTAATAAAAATTTGAATATTTCATATCTGACATTTTCACTAAAAATCTGACAAATTTGACGAAAAACCAAAAATATCTAATAAATGTTAGTTTACATATCTGACACTTCTAATTTTAAATCAGACAGAAAAAATTATCTCTTTTTTAAAATATATATATATGTTACGTTTGAATTTAATTTTAAAAAAAAAGGAGAAATTTTTATTCAATTTTTTTTTTAAATTCACAATGACTTAATTTTTTTTTTTTTTTGTACAAAAAATGCGAGACCAGAAGCATCAAACCTGTCGTTTTGATTTTTAATAAAATTTTTGAAATTTCTCTAATCTATAACAGAAATTAGCATAGGTGAAATTGATTTATTAAAAACTTAAACAAGTATTAAGTAATTTTTTTTAATTATCTTAAGAGTTGTGTTTCGATCAGAACTTAAATTTAATAATTGTAGCTACTTACATTACAAACTGCTCTTCGACAATGGGCGGTTCCCACAATTTTTGTATGCTTAAGTCAACTATTTTAACCAAGATAGCAAGAACTTTTTCTTTGATGTTATTCCAGTCAAAAAGAGACTCAGATTCATTAATTGATAGATCAGGATTGACTTTTTTAGTATTTGTCTTTTTACTGCTTTTCTAAACAATATTTTAAACTACGATAAAACAATTATTTAATCTTTTAAAAATTACTTTATTTGTCTGAGTTAAAAGCTCGTTTTCTTTGGAGGAAAGAAACTTTTTTTCTAAATAATTAGAAAATTCTACCGTCAAATAGATTAGTATTTTGAGAGTATTCAAATAGCTGATCCGAGTGTCTGTTGACATTTTTTCGCTCAGCAGTTTTTTCAAATCACTCTCAAGTAATTGCAGTCCACGGATCAAAATGTTCATTATTTCGTCCAGTGTTTCTGTTTTTAAATGTGTCACATTGCTTTAATTAGATTTATTTAAAAAAAAAATTAGATTTCATTAAAAAATTACCAAAGACAACTGTAAACAATATTGAAATTGTCTATAATACTACAAACACCTTGAGACTTGATATTTCTTTCGCATTCTTTGATACAAAATTTAAATTTCTTATTTAAAAAAAAAATGAGTGATATTTACGAGCTATTTTGCTAAGAGCTTCACGCAAACTGAGGGTGTCATGCACCGAAGGCAAGAGCGCTTCAATAAAGGTCGCCATTTTTCAATAAAAATGATTCTAAAATTTTAATGTTAATCAAGTTTGTATTATTTGAACTTTTCAAATTCAAAAAATTTCAACTGATTTCCTTGAACTTAGTATAAAAAAAATAGAGCACACTTTTTTGTCTTAATACTTTTACTTAATTATTCACCTTTTTTTTTTTTTTAAATACTCTTAAACTCTTAAATAAATATATATTATAAATTTATTCTAATCTAAAGAATTTTTTTCTTCAATCTTCTTTTAACAGATTAATTTTTTAAATAAGAGCTTAGAGTGAGCGTAAAGGCTTAGTTAAGACGTTAACACTCAAAGGGCCGAGTATTTTTGTCAAAAATTTGTTTTAAATGTTACAATAGTTCCAAAAAAGTCTGTTACATGAAAAAGACTAAATTTAAAAGACCATTATGAAAAAGCTTTAAAATAAATATTAAAACATGTATATATGATTGATAGGCGTGTAATAACATGCATCTACAAAAATTAAAAATTGACAGACCTAGATGCAGTTCCGTCGTTACAGTTTGATCAAATGATTTCTTCAATTTTCAATATTAGAATTATAACATTTAACAAAGATAATTGGAAACTAAGCAAATGTACTTGTTGGTATTGGCTTAAAAATTATATATGTTCATTTGTGATTGCCTGTAGTTTTTGTCTGCGCTTATTTGATTTTAAAGATATTTGCATGGATATTCCAATCGAAAAAAACAGAAAAATTAGTGCGTCAAGAAAAATTTTAATATGTTACAATAAACAGCCTTCTGATGTAATACAATTAAACGAAGGAATTATAGTTGAAAACGATGAAACTTTTGACGATACATCAAGACCAAATAAAAGAGCTAAGACTGTAGAAGTTGAAGCTAACAGTGAGAATGCCAATGTTAATTGCAAAAAATGCCGATGAAAAAACGTAGGGACTATTATTGCATTAACAAATGTACTTAAGATTAATTTTTTTGCTTTTTTAAATAATTATCAATTTTGTGCTAATTAATAAAAATAAGTTTTTTTTTTATTTTTCTTATATTTGTTATGAAATAAATAAAATAATTAATATTCAATAACTTATATATTTTTTTATTGTTTTTAGTCATCCTTTGAGTGCTAATCATTTGGAAAATTTTCATTTTTTATTTATTTTTTTTTGAAAAAAAAAATAAAATAATCTATGTGAATTAAATTGTTTTTTCTTTTTGTTTTTAAAGGTATCAATTCTTATTAAATATTAAAATTTATTTTTAACCATGAAATAAAATTTGAATTATACTTATTCTTATTTATATTTTTCATGATTTAAATTAGCGATTTTATAAGCTTTAAAAATATATGCTACTTTAATTTCTTTTAATGAAATTTAACTTTAAGCCTTTTTCAATGAAATTTTAAAATTCAATTTTTAGTCAAAAATATTTAAAACGGTATAAAATTGTATAAAATTGTCTTAGTAATTTAACTGCTTTCACCATTGATTTTAAATAAGTAAGTAGAGTAAAGAAATTGAAAAATTAAATTTTGAACTATGGTTTTTTTTACTTTTAAATTTTTTTTTAAATAAAGAACATGAACAACCTCAAAATTGAATTTTTTTAAAGGAATATAACAAAACAACTATCATGCAATTAAAAAAGACCTAAAAATACATAAATTTCATAATTTTTTAAAATTTCGTTCCTTTTGAAAATAAAAAGTAAAGTTAGACACTTTTTAAAGTATGTTGTGCTTGAAGCCAAATATCTCAGGATCTGATTACTTTTTCGATAACAAAACATTTTGATAGTTAGATAAAGGTAGTCGATTTGACTTGGTGATATATTTAAAAGCTCATAAAATTAAAAAATTTAAAAAATCCTAGTTTTGTTTGACCCTGTTTTCACCATATAACCATATAATACGACCAGAAATTCTGAAAGAATGTAAAAAACTGCACCAAATCTCAAGATTTCGCCCGTTTCTGTCTAGAAATATAAAAGTTATTAAAGTTTAAAGATATATTTTCAAAGATTGATCTTGGACGACACATTCATGCTGATGTTTTCAAAAAATTTCTTGAAGCACAATTTAGGATCGTAGTGAATACCTAAAAAGGTTATAGCGCTCGAGATTCCAAATTCATTTGAGAGAGAGAGTTGTTGATTGAGTCCACAAATTTTCTTTTTTTTCAAAAAATTTATCAATTAATACCTTATGAAATCAGTTATTAAATATATCATATTTCATCAAATAAATGAAACTTTGGTCATCAAAGTGTTTCTTTTATTTATTCGAAAAAATTTTATTAAAAAAAAAGTGACTCAAATAATATAAATTTATCAATTTTTTTCTTGTTTTGGAAACAAACAAATTCCATGCTTTACATGGCAAATGACTAGTTATTATATATTTATTTTTTTAAACGAGACACATTTTTTTGAGAAAATCAACTCAAATATAGGAAATTTTTTGACTCAAATTCTAGCGAGATTCTTCTAGTTGTGGTTACTTGTATTTGATGAGATGCGGCAAATAAATCTGAATTGGCTTTGAAAATTAAAAATCCGATTAAATATATTTACATAACAAAAAATTTATACAAAGCGCATGAGTTTTTATAAAATTAAACACAATTTATTTTATATTAACCATTCAAAAAATCAAATCGAAAAATTGAGCTCTTTTTGTAAATGATTTGTTTATTAGCAAAGAATTTGAAATCTATTGTTTTTCAGTTCTCCATTTAATTTTTAGTTTAAAATATTTGAAAAGATTTTTATCAATTAAGATTTTAGATTACATATTTTTGATTAAGACTTTTTATTAATAAAACAGTATTTGTAAAAGCCGTTCTTTGTTCCAATGCATGAACTTGAGAAAAATATAAATATAAAGACTTGCTGAGGATCAAATTTCAGAACATTAATTCAGAAAATTGACTAAATAAGTTCAGTGTGACAACTATTTTGCTTAGTATTCAAATAAATGAAAGTATTTGGATACATCGAATAAAATATAATAAAGTGAAGGCTTTAGCTTGCAAAATTAATATTATTAATCAAAATATTAAATTTTAATTTTATTAGAGCGTAATATTTAAGTGCACTTTAAGGATTAGAAGTTTTTTCTCTATCTAAAAGTCAAATTCAAATTTTGATTTAAATTAATTAAGTATTTAAATATGATAAATGAGCTTAGAGAAAGGTCTAATGCATTAACCATGCCAGCATAGGACTGGTCATGTTTAAAATTTCAATTTGTCTTGTGCTTTGAGCATATTTAATTTTGTAGAGAAGAAAAAAATTAAAATGACTTTTCTTAAATAAAACAAATTTTACCAGCTTTTCAAATTTGCATGAATGATTGATTTAATAGAATAATTGACTCTAGAAACAAAAATCTTAAAATCTTTTTATTTATTTTTTCTTAAATAAAACAAATTTAAGAAAATAAAATTAAAAAAAAAATCAATTAAATATTTTTGTATATTTACCAGTGAGAGAAACATAAAACAAACGAGTGGTGAACACAAAAAAGAGAAAAAAAAATAGCAAGCATTTTTCGGAGGGAATTTTTCTTATCTTAATTTCCAAATGATATTAATTGAAACTTATCTTAATTATTTTTTTAAAATTCCTAATTGTTTTAGGCAAACTAAATACGTATATCAATAAGGTAAATTTGAGCTTTTTGTCTATATTGAAAATGATGATTTAATTAAGAAAAATATTTTAAAATTTAAATGTCTATGCTCATATAATAAGTCAACTCATTTGATTTATTATACTTTAAATCAAATCAAATATCTATTTCGCAATTAGATTCAGAAAACAAAAAATATATATTTTCATTTTTCTATTGATGAATTAGTAGCAAATTTCTATTAATGCAAAAATTACTCAAACATCTATCATTAATTTAAAGTCCGATTAAAGATTTAGAGCTAACAACTATTCTTCTATTTTTTGTTTTCTAATTACATCCCTAAATAGATAATTACAAAATTAAATAATCTAGCATTATTAATTACTTTGAGTGTTTTTTTTAGTGTGTAATCAGCATTTAAAGTCAAATGACTCCAAGCTATTAGAAAGACAAACATTTGACTGATGACTTTTAAGAAGGAAAAGTCAAATAGCTTGGAATTTGTTAAGGTTTGAAACTAGCAAGCGAAACTAATAATTTAGCTTGATCCTTTTAATTTGTAAAATAAAATATGCTGACCACACTACTACTAACAAGAATGATAATTAATCGTTTATCATCTATTAGAGATCGTCAATCAAATTACAATTAATCGAATTCCGTCAAAATAGTAGGCATATCTATTTAATGTCAAACTAGATCATGATGATAATGATAGTGATCTTGTTTGCATAATTCTTTGACCATCATACATACGTGACAAACATTTTATCAACTAGTCCAAATATTCCGATTGGTGTCAAAAGCTTGCCTACAAATTTAAAAAAGATTACATGTTCACTTTCTTTAATTTGCACAATCATTCTAGCTACTCAAAATTTACCAAAAATTTTAGCATTTATTTCTGTTGTTTTTTTTCTTTGCTTGTAACAAACATTTTTTTTTTAGAAAATAGAATCATTAATTTCAAGAATGTAATAAAGTTTATTTTCTAAACTTTAATAAGATAGAGTGTTTAATATCAATATAAAAAGAAAGTTAAAAAAAGTTATGGCTTAGTAATGTTTTATTAAAAATATAGTTTAGGTTTGAGTTCCGGTTGTTTGGAATGAAGCTTAGTCCTTCTTTTCAGCCACATGAAGAAAAAAACATGGATTCTAGTAGTTAGAGCAATCCAGAATGACAGTGTCTTCTTTTCAGTCCTGAAGTATGGTCGTGTGATTATAATAATAGGACTAAAAATGGTAATAATTAAATTGCGTGATTAATGTAAGAGAAAAAAGTATTGTTTTAACTCGATTATAAGAGTTGAATGGCTCATCAAATAAATTTTTTTAATCGACTATTTTTTTTTAAGTTTCAATTTATTACAATTTAGATTCTTTTTTCTTTATACACTCCTTGTAGAGCATTATTCATTACTTTTGATTTTCACTCAAGTTGATCTTTTGCCTTTATTACTCCCCGTTCTATCAATGTCATTCCAATTTCGATGAGCTCTTTCGTGATGGTTGATCTCCATATTACTACTGGTCTTTTTTGCTTACATCGCCGTTGTGGTGTCAATTGAAGGACCTTTTTTAGGTATTCTTTTTTCTTTTATTCTAAGTAGATGTTCAAGCCATCGCAATCTTTTGTTCTTAATTCATTGACTTAATAACTTAGATATTGCTAAAATTAATTTTTTTTCTTAGATTTGAACAAATTGTGATCCGAAAATTGTTTATGTTTTTTTTTCTAATCTCTTTCAAGTCACGTGACATAATTATTTTTTATTTCATAAAACACTCTTGGTTAATGCAGAAAGAATAAAGAGCAATGTTCAAAAAAATTATTAGTAAATTTTTTTATATACGATAACCTAGAGTGTTTTTGTTAGAAAATCAAGCATTATTTGTTGTTTCGTTTGTGAAATGTGTTACTTCATAAAACATAAATTTTTTTCAAATCAAAATGTTATAAAAAAATGAATTAGCTTTTCTCAGAGATAAAAAAAAATAATTTCTACATAATTCAAAAAAAAATTTTTGTATGCAAAATATTTCCAAAATATATGAAGATTAAAACCATGTTCTAAACAGTCTAGGAGTTTCTGGCACATTAATTAAACAACTGATCATAACTAGCCATATTTTTATCGCATTTTGCTTCTCTGTTTTATTTTCAAAAGGATTTAAAATTTAACTTTAATCTTTAATTTAAAATTTTTGTTCAAATCAAGTTTTGTTATTCAAAAATATTCAATCATTTGTCTGAAAGAAAGGATTAATTTTCTATTCCAACCTACCACCGCTTTGCCTAAATTATATTTTCAATAGGATTTGAATAAAATAAATTGTTGGTCAATTTTTCAATCAATTGAAAATAAAATAGCCAACACAATTCCCATTAGATGTATTATTTACTTTAATTTATTAAACAAGAACAGGAGCATAAATAAATAATAGTTTGTTTATTAAATTCAATTTATCAAATTTAATTAATCTATCTTAATGTTAAAAAATAATTTTGTCATTTTTATTTCTGCAGAAAAATTTCTCACATGATAAATCTACAAACAGAAGTGTCATTTTAGATAAATAAACTAGTGCTAGACATAAAACATGTACCAAGTTCGCTTTAAAGAATGAATTTATTGCACAACAATCCAGAACTCATTAGGTCTTTTAAACAAGCCGAATGCATATATTCCTCAACAGACTTGTCTGTTGTGCGTTCATAGCACCACTTAGATCAAACTAGGGAATACGGCACAGTTTTAAGATATTTTCTAAACAGTACTATTCGCTTTAACTTTGAGTAGACTTAAACTGAATTGTTGGCTCTGGATTTAAATTATTCAAGTTGGCAGTGGATCAAAGGAACTAGCTTTGGGCAGAGTGCGCACGAAAATAGTAAATATCTTAAGGGTTCAGCTAAAATCCGAGCATGCGCTCTGTTACCTAGCGATGTGACGGATTTAATCAACCATTCGCACTAGAATAAACAAGTGCAATTTCTTAAGTATAAATCAATCTCATTTGGTCACTAATATTTAGGCCATAGTATTTTATTTGGTGACAACTATTTTTATCTTCTAAATGACGCAATGCTTTGCAATCATTATTTAAACATTTGAGAGCAATTTTTTTTTCATTTTTTTTTTTGTATAAATAATAAAAAAAGCCAAAAATTGTAATGGGTAATTTAATTTTATATTATTTTTAATTATATCTAAAAAACGATATATGTATATTGAAATTTAAGTTATATATCGTTTAGAGTTGCAATTAAAAAATTTAATTAGACATAAATTTAGCTCATAAAAGTCAGAGTGAGAAAAGAATAAACAGAATTTAGGCGATCGAGATATATGTATATATGTTTATGTATAGAAGAGAGCACCTTGGATAGGCTCGAGAATAAATCATTTAATTAGATTAGAAGAACAAAATATAAAAAATAGCTTTGAACAAAAAAATAAATTAGCATTTATTAATTGATTAATAAAAATTTTGATTTTTCATTTTTCGAGTGTGAGGGCTTGTGTGTGTGTGTGTGATGCTGGGCCAATAGAAGGCAATTAGCTAGGCTGAAGCCAATCAACTTTTCGACTAGGCATTTAGACTAGCTACGATTGGCTTCTAATGCATCTTGCTCCTAATTGGCGAAAATTAGCTTTTATTTAAATTGTTGTGCCTCCCCCCCTCCAATAATTATAGTGTTTCATTCAATTTTTTATTTTATTTTTTTTTCTTTAAATATAGATGATGGAGAAAGTAATAAAAAAAGAATTAGAAAAAAATTTAGAAGAAAAATCTACATATAAAAATATTCGTCAACTAAGTAGACAACAACAATAACTAACTAACTAAAAAAAAAAAAAATAAAATAAAATTTTTAAGTACTTGATATTTTTTTTTTCAAAACAGGAAAACTAATAACTAATAATAAACTTCAATTTGACAGGATTTAAAATATTATTGTTGTTGTATTTTATTTCTCTTTTATTTTATTGTTCATTTGTTATTTAAGTTTACTACTAATTTAATAAAACAAATTAATTAAATTTTTTTTTTATTATTTTATTTTAGAGCTAAATAAATTGAAAAGAATTAAACAAGAAAAAAATATGGATACACGACCCAAAAAGACAAATTTTTCTGTTGATTTTTTGATATCGTCGTCGAGTGGCAAGTGTAAAACGACAGAGAGCGAGTCGCCCAGGCCGAAGAAAGTGAAAAAAGAGGATTCGGACAGCGAAGCGGATCGGACAAGTCAACCAGCAGGAGCAGCAGTAGACGATGTGCACAACTCGTCGTCGAGCTCGATGTCGCCCTCGCTCAACTCGACCATCAGCCATCCTTACCTAGTGCCGGATTTTTTGCGCACAAATCCCGCCCTATCGCACTACATGGACAGTTCAATATTTCAAAGCTCGTCGTCGTACTTGAAAATGGGCCTATTGCAAACAGTGTCCAATCAGAGCCACCAAACGGCGAGCAGTTCGTCTCCGAACACAAGTTCGGCCTCGTCCTCTCAGTCTTCGACAAGCTCCATTCCGTTGTCTTTGCAGCTACCACAACCGGCCGACACAGATGTTGAACAACCACTCTCGTCTAGAAGCCAAAGCAATAAAAATATCGGGCCCACTTGGCCCATGTACGGCTTGGCCGCTTTGCCCGACTCGAACACAGTAAACGCGGCTCGGTCAGGCGAACTGCCGCCCATAAACCCCAACAAGTGCACTCTAAGAAAACACAAAAACAATCGCAAGCCCAGAACTCCTTTTACCACTCAGCAATTGTTGGCTCTGGAGCGCAAGTTCAAACAAAAGCAGTACTTGTCGATAGCTGAGAGAGCCGAGTTCTCCTCGTCTTTAGGTTTGACCGAGGTCCAGGTCAAAATTTGGTTTCAAAATAGACGCGCCAAATCGAAGCGTTTGCAAGAGGCTGAGCTCGAAAAGTACAAATTGGCCGCCAAATTGCCTTTCTACGCTAGTGCACTAGCTGCATCATCTTCAAACCCTCTGCAAGCAGCTTACTTATACGCTGCAGCCAATGCAGCTGCTAATGTAAATCAAAATGGTCTCAATTCGAATTCCTCGTCGGCTCAGGCTTCACCGCTTGGCACCTCAAATCAACAAGACATTGAAGACGAGGAATTGGAAGTAAACGATGAAGACGAACATGACGAATCAAACGAATCGGTCGACTCTGAACAGAGTGCCCATTCGTCGACCCAAGAGTCCAAGAATTCAAAAAAATTTAAAAAAACCAACAAATCTGATGATTTTAAAATAAATAAATATTTAAATGAACAACAGCAAAGTAATCAGCAGCAACAACACATGCAAAATTATCAGCAGTACTTTTCTGGCAATTTTTATTTGGCCGCTGCAGCTGCCGCCGCCGCTGCGGCCAACCTAAACGGCTCTCAAACTCCGGGTAAGTCGATTAATTCGTCAACTTCGCCTTTGTCGTCTTCATCGTCGTCTTCGTCGTCTACCAATAGTTCACTTAACCAACAGCATCAGTCAGCGTCGCCTCTAATATCCGTAAATTCTTCTTATGTATCATCTGTGCCGTTCTATTAGCATCATCCGCAATCTAAATGATTCGTTTCCTTCCTTGTTTTTATTGTTCTAATAAGCACACGTTTAATTTCATTATTGATTATTAAAATAAATTAAATTAAAATAAAAAAAAACAAAAAACAAATACTAACCAAAATAAAAATCAATTTTTAATTCTTTTTCTTTTTTTCTTCTTTAATTTAATTCTATTTTTATTTAAATTTAATATATTTTTTGTTTGTTTGTTTCCGTGATGTTTTAATTCATTGGCAAATGGTTGTTCAACAATGCAAACATGTCGATTGGGGCTGACAGTGACTATACGAGATTTATTATTGTATATTAGCACAATTAAAATTTGAATTAAAATTTTTTATTTTTGGTGTATTAATTGTTTTTAGATTTTTTTTTTTTTTTGATCAAGTTGTTAAAAGAAATTTTTGGCAATTATTATTTTAATTTTTTTTTTCTATCAATTTTAATAAAATCTTCAAAAAAAAAATTCAATTTTTTTTCGTTGACAAAAATCAGAAATTGCCTCGACTGGACCTGTGGGTCTAATTTCTACAATCAATCTGAAATAAATTGTTCGAAAAACTAAACTTGAAAAAAAAAACAATTTTTAAAAAATTGTGCCTGAAATTATTATTTCATTTATCAATGATTATTGTTTCGGTATCTAGGCTTTACTGAGCTTTTCAAGTTTTTTCTCTTTTTTTATTCATAAAAATCAAAGGTAGTTTTTGTGCAATAGGCTTTGTTTGAAATAATCAAATTCAAATAAACAAATCTAATTTCAATTCGATTTGCTATTTATTTTAATTAAATCTAAATTAAAGTTAATAAAGTTGACGCTTCAAGAAATGACGACTTTTGAATAAAAGTAAATAGTCGGAATTTATTCAAGTTTTAGTTGAAGGCATTTTTTTTTTCTAAATATATATATATATATATTGATCATATGACCAGTTTAAAAGTGGCAGCGGTAAACTATTTAGAAGCAAGTCTAGCATTAAATGAATGATGAATATCTTAATATATTGCTTTTAATAATATACAATTATTCATCCGTTTCTAAATCGATTGAAGTATATGATATGTTTGACTTTTAAAAATCGAGAGGTATTTTTCATTAGGTGAAACACTCTCGTATTTTTATTTTCTTTTTCTATTTTTTTTTATTCTTTTTTATTTGCATTTAATGTTTATTTATTTATTTTTAAATGCTTAAATTAAAATTTTAAATTGTTTACATCTAATTTAATTCAAATTTTTTTCAAAACCCGAGAACGCTAGTTATTTATTCGAGTGATAATGGCTCGGGGTTTTAGTGTGGCACATTTATTAAATTTTGATATTTAAAGATTTGGTACATTTAAATGCGATTAGATTTTCTAAACGAGTTGTTTATAAGAATTTAATAAGTTAATTAGAAATAATGACTGATATTTATAAATGAAAAATGAGTCTTGGAATCATAAAGAGTCCGAAAACAAAATAATATTCCAGACGATTAAATTAAAATGCTCTTAACGAATACGCCCTTTAAAATAAACAAAATCACTCAAAATCAGATATTTACAGAGTACTTAAGTAATGATAACTGGTTTATATCTTTTTATTAAGAATCATTATCGGTACTATGAAATATACCTAAGCCAGAGAACTAAATCTCAAACAAAATTGCGCCATTCACTTCGAATAACAGTTTATGCACTATTCATCCTCTATTTCATTTTTCTCAATTAAACTTGATAATTCCTATTAGAAAAGATTAATTCTTTGAAGCAGCACAATTGGGAGAAATTCAAGAGCTTATTATTTTTTTCTTTTATTTTTAAATTACGCTAAAATTAGAATATTTTGTCTACTATATTTTCTACAATCTCTTTTATAACACATTTTTATGGAATGGGGACTAAAAAGAAGGCACAAAGCCGTTCAGGATAGTCCTAAAGTAAAATGAAATGTTTTGATCATCAAATTTCATTGCAGATTTTTAAATTTTTGTAACATTTCAAAGCTTTATTTTTAAATTATTGAAAAAGGATTGTAATTTCTAAAATTTAGTTGCGCATTTAGCAAAATGTTAACATATTTTACTTTGTCAACAAAAAAAAAATTATCATAAAACATTATAAAATTTTATTTAAGAAATTCATGTTAAGAGAAAAACAATTAAAATTAAAAATATTTTGATTCTTTTTCCTTTGACATTACTGACTGAGAGCACACATTGCCGTTTTATGAGAGCGAATATGATCTATTAAGAATTTTTAGTTTCAAAAAAGGAGTGGCTTGATAAATCAATAGAGCATTATGATTTCAAACAAACAGAAAGATAAATTTCTAGTTTCTGTAGATATCCATAGATTTTCAGATAGATATATTAAGATAATATCAAAAACGATGAAGAAAAAAAAAGTCACATTAAAAGTATATTATTGATCTAATTTGAGACTTTGTTTTGTTCATAATAGACCATATCATTATAATTAATAGAAACACCTTTTCATAAGAAAAAATCAATCATTATCTATTTTGTTTGACTGTATTCATAGATCATTATTTTAAAAATGACTGGAAGATAAATTCGGGAAAAAGAATGCTTGGTTGGCACGTCGCGCTAAGCTCACTTCTAATTATATGCTTAGATAAATAAACAAACTCATGTCACAAGAATATAAAATATTGTTCGAACAGATAATTAAGTTGATTCTATTCGAGCAGATAGTTCGAGATAAGCCAAGTATGATTTATTTGAAATATTTATTTATGATGTGTTTATAATAAATATTGTGTAAATATGGATTATTTAATTGTATGCTTAGATAATAAATTAATGGTTGTTAAATAAACATTTTGCTAATCGATTCATTGATCGATTTAATGCGATTTGAAATTTTCTATGGGCACAATTATTACCTTATCATATCGATTTTAAACACCTTGTCCAAAATTTAATTTTATTTTAAATGATGCTAATTTGAAAATTATTTTATTTTATTTTATTTTGTATTTTTTGCTTTTTAATTTTTTACAATGAGCTATTTAAATACAAATTTAAATATGCTTAATTATCTAGAGACTTGTATTTAATTGTTTGTGTGCAAACTTCAACTAGTTTTGTCTTTAAACATAACTCTTTAAAGATTCAATTTAATCATTTATGGAACTTGGGTTTCATGCATTTCGAATAAATTAAATGCCATCTTTCTAATTAGTCCAAAATAAATATATTTGAAATAATTTAAATTTTTTGACTTTACTAAACAAAAAATGACAATCGCAAAGTAAAATAATTAGATATTTGTTGCTGTTTATTTTGAAATTTAAATTTTTGCAATTAATATCGTCTTCAAATTTATTCAATTTGACTAAATTATTAGCAAAAACGAAACAAAATTCATCTAAAAATTTTACTAATTTTCAATCAATCAATGATGATTTTTATTTATCTATTTTATTAAAAAAATCTTAAATTTTTTTCCTTCAATTATGACTAAAATCATACAAAGTATTTTTTTTTTACAAACCAACAATAAATTGTATTTAAATGAAAATATCTATTCAAAATTCAAATAGGAAAAAAATAATGATTTATACCCAAAAACTGAAAAGATTTAAAAAGCATTTCGCTAGAAGCAGACTTAATTTTCTTGAACTTGACCAAAAATATACTTGTGAATTTTTTAATTTTTAAAAATATTCTTGTATGGAATTTAATGAATCCAAGTTTAAAGTATTGCTAGGCAAAAAATCTTTATGTTAAATGCAGATGATTTGAGAGTTGAGTTAGCTGAGACTACTACTGAGCGCGATCTTGGTGTAATGGTGAACAAAAAACTCAAGTGGTCAAATGATCAAATCGACAACTGCGTTAAACAAGCTAACAACATGCTTGTAATGCTCAAGAAAACGTTCGTGTATTGGGATGCTCAATCGTTTTTGCAGCTTTACAAAACATATGTTAGACCGCATCTAGAATACTGTGCACCTGCCTGGAATCCTTATTTAAAAAAGGATATATTTAGACTTGAACAAAACTTGTTCCACACTTGTTCTTGTTGCAATAAGAAGTTTGAATTATGAGTCTAGACTAGCTAACTTGGGATTAGAGACTCTAGAAGAAAGACGAGATCGTGGATATCTTATTCAATTTTATAAAATTCACAACAATTACAATCATGTCAATTGGTACGATGCAGAACTTATGAGTTCAGTAAATAATGAAGGACCAAGAGGAGGAGTAAGTACAACTAACAAAATCTGAAGCAAGGCGAAACTTTCTATCAAACCGAGTGGTGAACAAATGGAACGTGCTGCCAACGTCGGTTGTCACAGCTAGTTCGATAAACCAGTTCAAAAACAGACTGGACAATGTCGGTAGAAACAATTGAGTTAGATGTAAGTGCATGGCTTTTAATTTTCGGATTCTCGGTTTAATTTTCAACACAAGACAAGATGTGAATGGGGAAACCTAATCGAAGTCTTCAAAACAATGAAAGGTAACAGTTGAATGGAACAATACATAAAAAATTTAGAATTTTTATAAATAATCTGCCTAGTTTTCTAGTGTTAAAAAAATTCAAATTAATTTTTATAATTATTTGTGATAAAAAATTTAATTTTCATTCGAATAAGCTTTTTTTATAAATTCAAAATGATTCTACTAAAAAATTTTTATATTTTAAATTTATATTAATATTTTAAGTTAAGTCATTTGACTTAACTTAAAATTCATAAAAAAATCAAATTATTTTATTTGGTTTCAAATCTGATAAAAATTGACTTGCGTCTTTTGAAGTTTTCAACCCTTTTTTTTTAGCAATTAATTATAAAAATAGTATTTTTTTTATAAAAGTTAAATGATTCAAATGATTGTGATATTTTTGAAAAAAAATTATTTACTAAATATGGAGTAAAATAATTAGAAATGTTATTCTATATTAAGACAAAATTTTTGAATCCCTGAATTTTTGAAAAACTTCAAAAAAAAAATAAACTAATCACATGACTTAAGGATAATGTTATCATTAAAATTTCAATTTCGTTAGAATTTTCGTATTTGAGATATAGTTAAATTAACACATATCTGGGCTAAATGCTTGCGATTTAATTACATTTAAAAAAAAAACTAGCAATGGAAATAACAACAGAAATAGAATCAGAAGAAAACCAGCCTTTGCTAGGTAGTTCAATTAATAATGGCTTAATAAATCAACAAAAAAAAGAGAGCATTTGGAAGCAAACATTCGATCCAAGCAAAAAGTTTTACAGATATTTCTCATTGGTGTTCATATGTCTTTTAACCACTGGTCCTTATTTTTGTTACGTTTTACCAGGCGCTCTTGAAAAAGAATTTGAGCATGATTTGGATATCAGCACCACTAAATTTACCATTTTTACTAGCTTGTACTCATGGCCGAATATAATTCTGTGCTTTTTTGGCGGTTTCTTAATTGATCGGGTCCTGGGAGTTCGACTTGGCACGATTCTATTCTCATGCTTTGTAACAATTGGCCAAATTATGTTCGCATTTGGGGCCTATACAAAGAACATATGGCTAATGTATATTGGTCGCTTTGTTTTTGGGTAAAAAAAAATTATAAAAAAAAAATTTTTTTTAATTTTTTATCTAGCTTGGGAGGTGAAACAGTTAGTGTGGGTAAAATTTTTGTTACATTAAATTTTTTTTTTCTATTCATAAAATTTAAGCACAGAAAGCTTACTGTGTAACATGGTTTCCTTCCAAAGAATTAAATCTAGTCTTCGGTTTTATAGCCAGTTCGGCACTTTTGGTAAATTTAAAAAAAAAATAAAAAAAAACATAAAACTAACCGAATATAAAGGGCTCTAGTATTAATCAAATAATGATGAATCCTATTTATGATTTTATTAGCAAATATAAATCAGGCTATGAGTGTTTGGGATCTGCCATTTTCTTGGCATCTATAACAGCTATTGGATCAACATGTTGTGCATTTATTTTAAGTCCCCTTCACAAATACAGAAAACGAATTCTTCGAGTCACGACCAAAAAATTGCTTACTGAAGAAAAAATCAAAATTTCTGAGTCGTTGAAATTTCCGCTTCAAGTCTGGCTGGTAATAATTATTTGTCTTGTTTTTTACTCAGCTACGTTTCCCTTTATTTCTTTGGGAAAACTTTACTTTATCAAAAAATATGGCTCTTCATCAACCAGTGCATCTTTTCAACAAAGGTTTTTTTTTCTCTAAATTAAATAGTTCTTTATAAAACAATTAAACAAATATGTTAATATTAGTATATTTTTTTTTGGAACTGTGATCTCTTCGCCAATTTTTGGAAAAATTGTTGATTCAACTGGTTTTAATATTTATTGGGTATTAATGTCAGTTTTACTGGCTTTAATATCTCATGTTATTCTACTTTTTTCATTTGTTAACTCATTTATTCCAGTAACTATCATGGGCATATCGGTTTCTTTGTTATACGCTTCATTGTGGCCTATGGTATCTTTAATTGTTCCCAAAAATAAACTAGGAACTGCTTATGGATTGTAAATATATCATTTTAAACTAAATTAACAAAAAATTATTTTCTATTTTTTATTTAGAATGCAAAGTTTTCAAAATTTGGGTTTGGCTATTTTTAACATAACAGCAGGTTATATAGTTGAAAATTATGGATACTTTGTACTCGAAGTTTTTTTCATTTATTTGTGCATTTGTAAGTAAAATTCAAAAAATTTTTATAAAATAGATAAAAAATTTATTTGACTGCATAATATAAATTGGTTTTGCTAAAATAAGTTTAAAATAATCAAAATAAGTTTTTAAGTCACAAGTCTTAAGTCAAGTCAAGTCAATGACTAAAAAAATCTTTTTTTAAAATCAAGTCATTACATGGACTTAATTTTTTGTAACTTTGGCTTAAAATTATGACTTGGAAGCAAGTCTGGTATTGAAAAAAGAGATGAGCAACACTTATTCTCCACAAAAAGAGGATAATTGTAAAAATAAAAGCTTAAAATGGAAGAAAAAGGGTATTTTTTAAATTAAGACAGATTTTGATACCCGTCCTTAATCTATGTATTAAGTCCTTAATTTGAATGTTGCATTCAAGGAAAATAATGCACATCCTCCTCTCTTTCTCTTTATTGATTTCAGTGGGAATAAATTTTTCTTTCAATTTTTTATTAATTCCTAGCTATAAAGACAAAAATTTTTATGCATGAATACACTACAAGATAATTTCAATGAAAAAGCTTATAAATTTTCATAAAATTTTGACGAATAGAAGTAATTTTAAGTCTTTGAAAAAATTTTAATTGTCATTCACATAAAAATAATTGATTTAAATAGTTTTAAATGTAGAATTTAAGACAGATTTTCTAGCTAGGGTTAACATGTTTAGCTATAATTAAAAATAATTCTTCAACTTGAAAAATTTTTAAATTTTAATTTAAAACATGATATTAATTTTATAAAATTGGTCAATTTAAAAATATTCTTTAAAATTAACCACATTTTTGGACTTGATAAATATTTAGAAAATTAAATTTTAGTAGTAGTAGAAATTGCTGTAACTGGAATGACCCAGTGAGTTTGGTATCAGCACACTATGTAAAACTGTGTTCAACACTTCACTTGGCAAGCTGTTCTATTAATTAGCTGACCTGTTGAAGAAAAGTTTTCACGTTGAGCTTGCTTGGTGATATCTTTAAGATATTTAAAGCGATGACATCTCGTTTGATTCGTTTAAAATCTAAATTTTTCCTCATTTCTAACTTGTCATTATCGTTAAACATTTTGAAAAGCTTAATCATATCTCCTCTTTGCCTTCTTTCCAAAAGAGTTCCTAAATCAAAAGCTTTTAAACGTTTCTCGTAACTAATTTTTTTGAGAGATTGAATTAGACGAGTCGCACGATGCTGAACTCTTTTCAGTGGATCAATATCACCTTTTTAAAATGGTGACCAGACTGGAACCGCAAATTCTAACATTGGTCTTATCAAAGTTATGTAAAGTGATCTCATTCCAAACATTTGATTTACTTTGCCTATGCATGTGGTTATATTGGCTAGAATTTTGACCGTTTATGAATAATACGAACTAAGCCTTGTAGTACACTGCTGAGAATTTCCGCTCAAGAAGTAACATTTTCGCCAAGCACAATCCTTTTTTTCTATTTTTTTTAGAAAAGCTTCAATCCATTCAAGAGTGAGACCAAATATCCCATAAGCTGCTTTTAATAAAATTAATATAATTCGACTAACTAGAGCGACAATTTTTTCAAAAAAAAATTTTTTTTCTAAATTTCAAAGACTCTTTATTATAAAAGTTGAAAAAAATTTAAAAGAAATAAAGAAAATGTACCAATTATTGTTTTACTTTGGAAAAAAACTTGGCGTTTAACATCAACTCTTCTGCTTATTCTGACCTATTATAATAATTCACTTTTTTAAAATAGAATTTTTTTTTGTATTTGTTTTTCTGTTCGAACATTAGCTTTTACACATAAATAAAGAAAAGTAAAAATTTAAAAAACGTCTTAAAATATTTTAAAATTTTGAATAAGCTTTGTTCCATTAATAAATGAGAATTTTTTAACATGGAAATTATTTGTTTAATTTGAGTTAAATTTTAGTCCAAAAAAAAACAAAACAATCAAAAAATAGAAGGAGGGACTTGTCATCTAAAATTCTATTTTCAAAATTATTCGAATTGTTATTTACTCTGATAAATAAATTTATAAAATTAAAATAAAATAATATTTTAGTCAAGATTTATTTACTAAATAATTTATCATAACAAAAAAGATATGTTTGTTAGCATTTTCAAAGATAATTTAAGTTTTTAATAATTTTTTTTGTCAAACAAACTAAAAATAAAAGTCAAATAAATTTAATTTTGTAAAGAAAAGATCTTTAAAATAATTTTTGTTTATAGTCGGCCTACTGTCCTCGATTAGTTTATATTTTTTGGACAAATTAACAGGTAACTCAATTATTTCAATTAATAAAAATTTTTTTCTGACAACGTTTTATTTTTAAGATGGCCATTTAAATCTTTCAAAATCAGAAAGATGTGAACTTACTTTGAATTAAAACTGTTCGTAAAAAATATTTTTATTCAATTTTTTAATAAACTTTAAAAAAAATGCATTTTTTTAAAATTCTATTCAAGGCTTTTAAAATAGTCTTAAAAAACTGTTTTTAAAGAAAAACAAAAGCAAAACTTAATAGGCAAAAATCTAAGCGAACCTTTACCAGTCTAAGAGTTAAAACTGTTTCTCCTCTCAAATTAGTCTAATCACATGATAAATATTTTTTCTATAATCACAAGATTTTTGAGCTAAAAAAAATTCAAATAAAAATATTTTTGCTTTAACATATGCTTAAAAAATTTGTGAGCAAAAAAATTTATTTTAAAAAATCTTCAATTTAAAAAGGCTTTATTGTTAAATCAAAATTGTAAAAAATGTCAAATGAAATATCCGAGACAGACCCGATTATACAAATCAGAGACTCTGATGATTCGGATTCTCTAGCGAGCCGAATATGCAATCCGAGAAAAGCCTTTTACCGCTATTTTGCGCTTATTTTCATGTGTTTGCTTAGCTTCGGCTCTTATTTTTGCTATGATAACCCAGCAGCCTTGCAGGATAATTTCAAAAAAGATCTCAAAATTAGCACAGCCACTTTTACCGCATTTTACAGCTGGTACAGTTGGCCAAATGTTGTCTTATGCTTTCTTGGCGGATATTTAATCGACAGAGTATTCGGTATTCGCTTAGGCGCTATTTTCTTCTCCACACTTGTTCTTAGCGGACAGTTAGTTTTTGCTTTTGGTGCTCTATGGGACAAAATTTGGCTTATGAATGTTGGACGATTTATTTTTGGCATTGGAGGTGAAAGTTTAGCAGTAGCACAAAATACATATGCAGTTGCCTGGTTTTTCGGCAAAGAATTAAATTTAGTATTCGGTCTTCAGCTTAGTATAGCTAGATTGGTAAATATTAACGATTCAAATTAAAAAAAAATCTATTTTTATGCCAATTTAAGGGTTCAACTGTAAATCTAATTGTTATGGGTCCAGTTTATGAAGCAGTGGCTAAAACAAAATCCGGCTATGAATGCTTAGGAACTGCTCTTCTTATTGCAACATGCACATGTGTTTTTTCACTTGGTTGTGCTTCCATATTGGCGTTGTTAGACATCAGAAGAACAAAAATTATTCCAGTAGAGCCAGTCAAAGCTGGTGATGAGATTAAATTGAGTGATGCATTAAAATTTCCATTTACATTGTGGCTAGTTTTTATCATTTGTGTTGCTTTTTACTGTGCAGTTTTTCCATTTATTTCACTGGGCAAAGTTTTTTTCATTAGTAAATATGATTTTTCACCAGTTACGGCTAACAGTGCAGACAGGTAAATATAAAAAGAAAAAAAAATTTTAATTATATTAAATTTAAACTTTAGTATTGTTTATCTGATATCGGCTTTTGCATCACCAATTTGTGGCTTTTTGGTAGATTTGATTGGTTTCAATACCTTATGGGTAACCGGTGCAATCACTGCCACAATCGGATCTCATTTATTGCTTGCATTTACATTTATAAATCCATTTGTTGCAATGATTCTGATGGGAATTAGTTACAGTTTGCTAGCTGCTTCATTATGGCCAATGGTGGCTCTAATTGTTTCCAAACATCAGTTGGGAACTGCTTATGGACTGTAATATTTGAATTTTAGAAAATTTTTCTTAAATTTTTAATATAAAATATTTGAAAAGGATGCAAAGTGTTCAGAATTTGGGTTTGGCACTCATTAGTCTTTTGACTGGCATTATTGTAGATGAAGAAGGTTATTTCGTTTTGGAAGTCTTTTTCCTTGGTTCTCTTTGCAGTATGAAATTTTAATTAAAATTTAGAAATTTATTAAAAAAAATTTCTTTTAGTCGCATTGTTATGCTCTCTTTTGTTATATTTTTATGATAGCTATAAAGGTATGTTTTAAGTTAATTTTGTTTTTTGCAAAGAATTTTAATTTCTTGAAAGGTGGTTTCCTGGGAGTATCAAAAAAAAGAAGACAAGAATTGCAAAATTTGGAATCAGACGAATGATTTAAGTTAAATTTTTTGGCAAAACAGAAATTTTTAGTTGAATTATTAAAACAAAAATATACTTAACTTAAAATTTAGACAGAAAATTGTGCCATTACTTTTTCAATTAATTTAATTAAATACAATTACAATTATTTATTTGATTATTCCATTAAAATGTTTGAATAACAAATTTTGGATTTTAAAAAATCACAATTCAATTTTCATTATTTATTGTATTCGATTTTTCAGTATTTTAATAAAATTTTTAAAAAATTTATTTATATTTATCAATTTTTTAGGAAAAAAATAAAAAAATTTTAAATATCCTATTATTTGAAAAAAAGTAACAACCTCATCCTGTCTATTTAAGAATTAGATTTCTTAAAAGATTAATTTTGTAATTGTATTCTATAGTAATAAATAAACTATCTTAGAAATTAGAAATAAGAATTATATAGCATTTTTTGTCTGTGCAAATAGAACAGAATTCTAATTTAATTTTAATTTTTGTTTTAGAGACACTAATAATAATATCTACAGTACTTCTTCAAAAGGCCCAGAATTGTTCACAAATATATATTTCTTTCTACAATGGTTGAAGAAAAAGTCCATGTTAAAAGATTTGTTTATGAGGCAAGGAGGACTTTTATTCTGTAAAACAATTAAATAAGCATAGCAGCAGTGTTTTTTAATTAGAAGTTTTCAAATTGGTTCAAAATAGGTGCCAAGACATTAGATATCAATTCAAAAAAAATTGATTTATTATTTGAATTGTTGACAAAAAAGTGAAAATTTTGGGATTTTTAATTTTTAGAAAAAAAATATTTTAATAGCGCAAAATTGAACTCCCAAAAAAAGAAAAAGTGTTATAA
>PJRA01000376.1:198381-232119 GCA_016987375.1 Brachionus koreanus
CCCCCCTATCCAAAAAAATAAATTTTTGACCCCCCCTAAAATTTTGGCTAACCCTAGGTTTTCATATACGTAGAATCTAAAAATGAGGTCGAAATCCAAATCTGAAGATAGTGTGGAAGTTTTGCATCGCGCGAACTTTAAAAAGAAAAGTCATATTTTCAAGTTAAGTATATTCTTCAAAAATTAGAAATTTAAAATTCTAAGTTAATCAAAATCTTTGAATTTTTGAAGAATTAAAAGAAATATAAGAGAAATTAAACTTAATTTTTATTTCGATTATAGTAACTAAGTTTTAGACAGATCCCTACAGAATGACTTAAAAGGTGTATACAAGATGCTTTTGAAATTCATTAATTGGTTTACATTTTTAAAAAAATCTAATCTTTAAAGAAATATAAAAAATAAACGAAAAACTTCATAAAATGAGCATTTTTTCTAGTCTTGTTATATAAAATTGTAAAGTTTTAAAACTAAAGAACCATTTAATTAAATGTCACCAATCGATTTCTTGAAACAAAACAAAATGCCCAATTTGAAACAAAATGTTCGAGGCAAAAATAGGAATGAAAATACACATGAGAAGATGTAAAACAACACTAAATAACTATAACACAACATAGACTCGACTTAAAACCTTTTTTTTCATTTTTTTTCAAAATTTTTAAAAAACAAAAAAAAAATATATATAAAGTAATTCACAGAAATAGTATTGGAATAAACGGTGTGTATCACTAACTGTGCTTTTTATATTTATTCAATAAATTAAACAAAACTTTAATAATTTAAAAAATCAAATTTTGTAATAGACATCTAAATTTAATTACATGATCAATTAATCTGTGTATACTTTAGGTCAAATCGTTTAAAATATATTAATGGGGCCAAATAGAATCATGCCTTACAATTAACTCTAGAAGCACCAAAGGAGTCATTTTGACTTTTTTGAAAATTTTTAAATCCCTGTATTTTTTAAATAGATTTTTCAAATCATTATATCTTTTTTGATTTTAGTAGATTTTAAAATTTTCTTTTAAAATATGACTTAA
This sequence comes from Brachionus koreanus, assembly GCA_016987375.1. Lineage (NCBI taxonomy): Eukaryota > Metazoa > Rotifera > Eurotatoria > Ploima > Brachionidae > Brachionus > Brachionus koreanus. Next base: position 199,428 of record PJRA01000376.1, read on the forward strand.
TAAAATTATTATAGTTTTTTTTATAAAATATTTTTGAATAAAACAAAACGTGAAAAAATGCTTGGTGATTCTGGTGTTAATAAACATTTTAATTAAAACATGCTTCGCATAGATAATGGAGTAAATGTATAAAAATGATAAAAAAATAATTGAATAGAAAATGATCCATAAAAAAAATTTCTTTGAACTAAAAAACTGATTTTTTTTTTAGGAGACAAATGTATATAGAAAAAGGTTTAAAAAATGACATAAGACTCTTCAACTTTTTTCCTGAAATAGCATGAGGCAAAGTTAATAATTAAAAAAGCTTTTGAAATTAACGGTTATAAGATAGGTTGCATCTTAACTCAATTTAGGACTTAATTTCTTAAAAAAGTAAGTTTTAATATAAAATGGAAAACTTATTCATTTGTAATTTTTTTAATAAGATTTTTTCTTTTGAAATTTAACAGGGACGAAGTTCCCTATCCTTGTTAAATAATAAAATAATTTTTTTTTAAAAATAAATTAAACTTTTTTAAATTTTAAAATTATTATAAGATTTTTGTTAATGTAGAATTAATTTAATTTCAAAAAAAATATCCACTTTATCACAAGTAAAAAACATTTATCCAGGGGATTTTTTCAAGTAGTTTCCTGTTTGAATTTCGATATCTGTCAAACCATGAGGAATAGCTTAAAAAATTTTGTGGTGAAAATTTTTAATTCAATAATTATCTTTTGTGAATAGACAGAATTATAGAAATTATTTTTGCTTTAATTAAATAAACTTTATTTTATTTTATAAACAATTAAAATTAAAAAAAAAATTTTTTCAAGTAAAAAATTTACAAAAAATTGCGGTTTAAATTAGACTAACAAAAATCGATTTCTTAGGCTAAATAATTAATTAAGTCGAATAGAAAAATTTTTTGATAAAAAGAAAATTTAGACAATTAAAATAAAATGGTAAATAGGACAACGATGGGGTTTTAGACGAGGATGAAATTTCATTTGAATTTCCCAATATATATTCTAATAAGGATACATCGTTTGGTGAAGAATTATCCGCAATATTAGTCGAAAAATTTATAACTTTATCATTTGTTTGCTCAAAATCAACACCTTTAACATGTTGTTCCACTCTTGTTTGCTCTTTATTTTGATTAAAAAGAGCATCTTTTCTGCCCATTATAATTTCTTCGGTAAAAAAATCCAATGTTGTTTTAGTTGTAACAATTGGTGTGTACATATTGGAATTTTTCGGAAAAGTTTCACCAGCCGGTTTAGTTTCTTTGAAAAAAAAATTCAATTTCTAAATTATTTGATATTAATCTTAAATCATACCTCCATAAATGTAAAATTTTGCAAATTTGCTACCAGCAGTATTGTTGGAATAACATTCATAAGAGCCAAAGTCATTTTCACTCTCAACATTTATAATAATTGAACTCTTTTTAATGGTTTCATTTAAAATTTGTTCACTAATTCTGTATTTGTAAGGACTAAGCGAACTCTGATGGGATCTTTTTCGATGTGCTAGTATTCTGTTGCTTATTCTCATTTTTCTTACTCTACTGCGATATCTAGAATGCTTTATTGAGTGTCTATTGATTTGTCTTAGTTGTTTGGCACCATAGTAATTAATTCCCCTCAAGCTTCGGTATTTAAACATCCACATGATTTCCCCACTGGGAAAAGCATTAACTGTGCAGTTAAAACGAACTTGGGTTGGAAATTGCATAACATATACTTTAGAAGGTTCTACAGTTACTTCTGGTCGATCTATTTTAATAATTTTTTTTAAGTTACAAAATTAAGAAAAAAATTTTCTTAAATATTTACACAAAACGTTTATTTTGAATTTTTTGCTGATTGAAGGTGGAACTCTATTTGTTGCTTCGCATTCAAAATAGTCATATTGTTCACGCATTACATTATTTACAAATATTTTAGATGAATTTAAAATATAGACTTGATTAGAAATCATTTTAAACAAATTTAATCAATTAATTTTATTTTTGTTAATTTACCTGTTAAGTTGTGACTTTTAAATCGTTTAACATACCAGTTAATTGTTGGCTTAGGACGACCAAATGCATTGCATTCTATTTAAAAAAGAAAAGCATAACAATAATTTATTTAAAGGTTTAATTTTTATTTTATAAACCATCTAGATAATAAATGCCTTTAGGAGATTTTTTTTTCTAAATTTTTTTTGTTCACAAAATAGTTGTAAATTAAAAAATAGCTTTGTCGCAAACGCAAAAATTTTCTCACTTTTTCAATTAATTAAATAACTTGTATAAAATTTATTTTTTGGATAATTTTTTTTCTCAATTTTTACTTTTATTTAATTTATTTATTTGCTGTTAAATTGATCGTCTCAATGCAAAATTAAAATAAAAAATAACCGGGTATTATTATTTGTGCTCCTAAATAAACTGAATGTGTTACCTTAAATTTCTTATTTGTGCTCTTAAATTTATTAAATTAACTCTTAATATAATTTATTGAGATATTATTCAACGTGTGCTCTAAAAAGTATTAATTGAACATATATAATACTTATTTAGACACTTAAAAGTGTAATAAGAGTTCTAAAATTAATTAATAGTGCTACTAAAATAAATTAAATGGTATCTTAAGTAAAACTTTTTTTTTTATAATAAAAAAATTTATTTTATTTTTATTTTTTTTATTTATTTAATTAAAGTAACCAAGAAAATAACCAAGAACTATTCCGAACCAAAAATAGTAAAATTGTTGATTGAATTCTTATAGTCATAAGCAAATAAATCCTGGTTTAGTAGACTCTGTAAAATTTAAATTTAACAAAATCTCGTCGAATTTTTTTTTTCTAAAATGTAAATTTATAAAATCAAATATTTTTTAATGAATTTTAATTCTATTTAAAGACTTTAATGATAAAGAAATAATAGCTTAGCTAATTAAACTATTTATTTCTATTTAAATTAGTCGATTTTAATAATCAAATAAAATAAAATAGTGGGTTAAATTATCTATTTTAACAAATTGAATTGATTTGAGGACTTTTTATTTTTTATTCATTTTACACTAATTTAATTAAATGTATTTAAAATATTTTTATAATTAGAAAATTTTAAAATTTTATTTTATGCTTAATTATTTCTTTTTTGTTCATGCGGCTCAATTTTCAATATGTAGATAAACAATTTTTTTGGACGTAATCTGTAATCAGATTTTACGCATTTATATAATGCGTTGCACTAAACCACCAAACTATAAAAAGAAATTGAAAAAGCATATTTTGTAAAGACTATATTATTTTTTATTTATTCTATGTCACAAAATACTTTGATTGTACTAAATTCATATTGAAAAATGATTTTATTTTTGAATATTTAAAATTCTAAATTTAAAATTTTTTGTTAAAATATTAAAAATATTTTTTTCCTTTTGCTAATTTATATGTTTATTCGGGGAATTTAATAAAAAATATTAAATTTAAAATCTTGAGTTTTTTTCTTATCAGTATTTCAGATCAACTCTTAACACTGAAACTTGTCAAGTGAGCAATTGTATTTTTGATTCAAATTTCTTTTAAATTTTGAAAAAAAAAATTTTTTTTAAAGTAAATTTTTAGCACATACCCAGCGAAATTTGTCTGCCTTCGACAACATTAATCGATTTAGCTGCTAAATAGTCTTCACCACTAAAATTGATTATATTTTCAGTGTCAGTTGAACTGAGTGCCATGTGAGCGAAATTTCTATTCGGAATTTCATGAGTTAATTCTATTTCTGAGAAAACAGGCGATTCTAAATTAAAATAAAAATAAAAAAAATCCATTTTATTTTATTAAAATTACTCAAAATATTTAAATTAATAATTTTAGATTTTAAATTTGGAGTGTTTATTTGACATGCATAATCTCCCGAGTCACTTAGTTTGACATCTCGAATGATCAAATTTGACTCGATCTCAGTTCTCTTTTCCAATCTGAACCTGTTATCCTGAGTTACTGTCATATTGTCAAAAGCCAGAACATCTCCGTCTCTGAGCCGCAACCAAAGTATGTTATGGGAACCCAAATTCCTAACCTTGCAAGGCAATAATACATCTTGGCCGAGCAAAGCATCAACGTACTCTACATTTGGCGAGCGTTGGTCATTTTCGAATATTTTCGAAAATAAACTCGCCCGAAAAACCGAATTAAAATCAAATTCTGGTTCTGTTGGCCTGTTCAGAGATTTTTGGTATCGCCGATAGTTGCCTTGTTTGTGATAATTGATCGCCACGGCATATTCAGCCAGAACAAGAATGAACACTAAGATGACCACGTATTTGACTTGCATATTCTTACACATCGGAAAACTTGTATTCTTAAATGATCATTTCTGTAGGGTTCTAAAATTAATAAATCATAAATCTTGAGCGTAAATATTCCAGTCGGATTAAGTGAATTATTATAAGCTTTTGCATATAAAAAAAGAAAAAAAAATTTAAGCAATAAATATTGTTAAATTAGTCAATAGACTAAAGAAAAAGTTTGGTTTTATTGCACTATGAAAGTTGATTCCAATTTTAATTAAATTTTATTTTTATTTGAACTCGGAACCTAAGCAGAAAGTAGACTAAACGAAAAATCTCGCTAAGTTTTATTTCAGTCTTTTGTTTAAATACAAAAATTTGATTAATATTGATCCTGAATTTCAACAATTATTCTAGTAGCCTATTTTTGCCTCAAATAATTAACTTTTCACTATGATTTTGGTCAAAAAAATATTTGATCAAAACAAAATTCAATTATTGATTGTTATTCTCTTCTCATCGTTTCCAATATCTGGCTGTAAATGTACTTGAAAAATAAATTTAAGAATAAGAAAAAACATGTTTAAAAATTTATTTCTGGAATAAGAAATTAGCTTTTCGTCAAAACAAGCTAATTAACTGTGAATTTAATTTTTCCAGAAAAACAATGATATGTGTGCAAGTGTTCAATTAAAATTTTTAGTTTTGAATTAAAAATTGATTTTTTCTTAACAATCTAACTGGAAATTAGGTATAAATAATTAGAATTTCTCATTTAGCTATTTTTTTTTATCAATAGTTTATTTAATTTTAAAGAACAAGATTTACAACAACAACAAAAAATTTATTCTTTTTTAAATATCATTTTTAAAAATGCATTTTTTTCATTTTTAAAACAAAGCCCTTTATAAATTAGTTTTTTAAATTTTTAAAATAATTATTTACATGTACAATCATGATTTCATAAAATGCTGGTAGATTTAAAGTCACAGTATTAAGTCCAAGCTTAGACATGAGTTTTTTTTTAAAAAGTATCTATCGACACTTGCACAAAATTTTCATTTTATTTATCATTATTACATTAATTCATGCCTCATAGGCAAAAGAGTAAAATTTAGAGAAAATAAAAAAAAAAAAAATAGAAAAAGTTTTTTCAAAATGGATTAAAAAATACGATTTAGATACAAATCAAAATAGGAATTTAAACAACTCAATTATCTCAAAAAATTATAATCACTTTAATAACAAAATTTTTTGTCAATACCTGCTTCATCAGGACCAGTTGAAAGGCTTTTTTCTAAATCCTATACTAACAGACTACATAATTCAAGATTAACAGCCAAAAATTTAGAAGCATCTACTTTATTGGTATCAAATATAGAATAAAATACTTTTATTTATTACATTTCTTTTTGTTTAATATTAATTTAATAAAAATATGAAAAATCTATGCATTGAAATTTACTTCTTTTAAAAAATATTGACTTGACTTTGAAAAAAAAAATTGTTCAGTTATTGACTTGACTTGAAACTTGTGACTTAAAAACAAGTTTGATTTAAAAATAAAAATTTGAAATAAAAATATTAAAAAAAAAACATTTTCTTAGCAAAAATTTCTAAAATTTTGCTTATTTATTTAGATTTTTTGTTTGAAAAATAAATAAGACACAGCACAGCAGACATTTGATTAAAATTCAATCAAAATAAGAAACAAATTGTTCAGTTCCCAAGTTTTTTTCAAGCTTGTTTACTTAGACAAACTCCAGTGAGATTTTCCTATTTTAAATTCTCTAAGATCTATAATTCTAACATAAAATTTTCATCTATTCCCTAATGTCTAAACATATACATTTTTTTAAATCTCTGTTCATATTTCTTTATCTAAACTATTTGGTGTTATATTCACATTGATTTAAATGTAAGTATTTTTTTTCATCAAAAAAAAAATTATTATTTAATTTTTGTTTTTAATTATTAAGATTCATTAAATTTTGACCCCAACTAAATTGCTCAAAAGTTACTCTTTACAATTTTATGTTTAGAAAAATTCTTAATTAGTTTATTCAGCTATTTTGCATTGAACTGAGTCACTCGTTTCAAACTGTCTGCTTTCAATTAATGACTTTAAAATGCCAAAAATACAAGTCACTAACTTGGTTTTGATTTTTTCATTTTATTTTATTGTTTGTAGTATTCAAATTTCCTGTCAGACCAACAGATCATTTATTTAAATGAAAAAATCTCCCTTTTCAAATAAACTATGAGACAATTTCTTCTAATTTTATTCTCATCAATAAATTTTTGTCTTATTTTTTTCAAAAAATAAAAATAACTTTTTAGAAAAGCATCAAAAATTAAAAAAAAAAAGTAAAATTCATTTTAAAAAAGCTCTTATTTAGTAACTAGGCTTTGAAAATTGATTTATTAAAAGTTGTGTCCATTAGGTTTAGAGTATCTTGTTTGCGTTTTCAATTATCTAAAAGGAAATTTCAATTTGGCATTTTTTGCTCAAGAGCCGAAAGCAAAAAACCCGAATGAAAATTGTCTCTATTTGATTAGACCTGTAATTATGTTTAAAGCTCAATTTCCGATTTAACTCATCTGCTTCAAGTGCTTTGAGATATTTGAATGAAAGTCTGATAAAAAAATCGAGACCGAATGTGAATCGATTTCCGAACGAGTGAATTAAGTACCTGTAGTTTTAATTAGAGTAGCATGCCATTATGTGGTCTTTTGAGAATAACTGGCCTTAATTTCGGTTTTTATATATTTAAAATACTCGAAATAGTATTCTTCAATATTCAAATATTTACTTTATTCATCTATTTTATTTTATTTTGGAACAACTTAAAAAATCATTCGTTTATCACAAAATATTCAGTTTCAATTGTTCGAATTAAGATTCTTCAATTATGTTTAAATGCTGTGCTAAACTCATGTGTCTACTTTTATGTTTTCTCTCATGTACAAATTTTGCTCTCTCTCATAAATCTCAAATTAGGTTAGACTCGAAATAAAATGTATTTAAATTAAATAAAAAAATGTTTTGACTAAATATTTACTAAAAATTATTGACTAAAAAAAAATAAAGTAAAGGTAGGCAATTATCTGCCGAAAATCAATAGTTTAATTGAGTTTATAGTATTAGACTCATATTTGTATTAAATTAAATTAAACCAAAAAACCATTAAATATCCTATTTTTTCTTTGACATAAATTTTAAAATTCTATAAAATTATTTAATTTGGCTTTAACTTTTAGCAATTTTTTTGATTAACACTTAAAATGTTTAAATATTCGATGCCATTTTTAGGAAGCCATCTAAATGCAAGTTTCCGTAGTTAAGAAGCATTTTTCTCATTAATTTAATTATTAATCTTAAAAATTTTTTTGATCTCATTTTTTTTTTCAAGAGATTAAATTTGGCATCTCTTAAAACTTTTTATTTAAATAAAATTTTGAAAAAAAAATTAATTGAAATATTTCAACTGTGGTGATAAGTATTCGAAGCTATTCGAACTAGTCACAATCACACAATCATCAATATGTTGTCACCTTAAGATGATTGATAAAGTTAACAAACACTGTTGAATTCTAACCCAAGATTTGAGATCTTTTGATACTAACAAAAAACTAAGTATTTCTAACTAAAAGTTACAAGTGAGGAGAACTTGATCTATTTTTAAAATTATGACAACTATGAAACTAGGGGATGCATCTATTTCAGCCAATTCAAGCAGTCATTAAAAGGGGACCCTTCAATAAAAGGTAATTTTGTGCGTCGGCTGTAATTTAAAGGAGTTATTAACCCTTAACTTTATAAGATCAAATTTATTTTGCTACTAAACAAAAAAGCATTTTATGTTGATCTGAAAGCTTAGTTTTTTTCTTAAAGATAGCCCTACATCTCATAAAGCAGGTAGAAACACAGTTTTTTTCTCATTTAGTTTATATTTCAGACTTTCTTCCCTCTGATTATCATCTGCTTACCCTGATATTCAATGGTTCACTATTTTGAAGCTGAATGGCATGGGTTTTTAGCTGTGAGTGATACAAAGAAGAAATCGAATTGCTTAGTGATAGATGGCTTAAGACTAAATAATATAAAATGGCATTTTTTTTTTGAAAATAAAAATTATTTTACGCTTTATTTTTAATTAATAAATTAAAAATTATTAAACAGAGTGCAAAATTAAATGACTCAATCTAAAAGAGCTTAATTTTAAATAGGACTTTTTAATCGAATTTAACATGTTGGATAAAAATTATATTTTTTTTTGGTCAAAAGCTGATGAAATTCAAATGAAATAGAAAAAAAAATCACAAATTAAGGAAATAGATCAGGATACTAGTGGGCCATAAATCCCACCTGATTATTTAAAATTAAAGTGAGACTAAAACGATTTGAAAATAGAAAAAAAAATAACCCAAAAAAAATGCGGAAATAATATTCATGCATAAAATTGTTGTTTGATTCTTTATCTTAAAATAATCTTTTCAAATCAGTCTTTGATTGCCATAAAGTAGAAACACTATCTGATATGTATCTTGCTTCAGAAGTGGAATTTAATTGAACAGATTAGATCAATGAGAATTTTTTTTAAACATTTATTCATGGCATCAAAGCACTATTCAACGAACTAAAAAAAAAAAAATAAACCTCGGCTATTCTAATAGATAAGATAAGAGTTTTCTTTTTTTTTTAAACAAAAAAAATGCGAACTATTCGTTTCTTTTTGATTTTAAAGTATTTTTTTCTTTAATAAGTTAATGACCGACTAACAAAATTTTACATATCTATTAAAGATTTTAATAAGATATATTGATTTAGACTTGTCTATTTTAGACTATCGATTTCGCTCTCGAATTGACTTGATCCAAATAAGATAAAATAAAAACAAAATCGATTTGCACTTAAGCTTTGCAAACACTAAAAAAACTTGAGATGTTTAATTAAAATGTTATTTTTTTTTTTTATTCAAATGATAACAATAAAAAAAAAAAGAAAAATTTTTTTGTTTCTATTTGGCTTTTTGCACTTGGATTCCTATTCAAAATGTCTTACAAAAATATCCAAAATAAAATTTTAGAAATAACACAGTTACTCACTGATGCAACAACATAAATTCCATCATTTTTGTCAATTTAAGGCTCTTTAATGTTGAAATTAAAAATGATTATTTCCTTTTTTTGCCGAATTATGCTTAAATTCTTTTTCTTAGTCAATATTCTTGCAAATTTCAATAAAATTACTACTGTCATATTTAAGAAATCATTTTCATATTTTTAAATTAAATTTGGCTCTGATTTTAGATTAATTTAGCTACTTTTAATTAGAAAAAAAATAAAAAAATAAGTAATTTTTTTTTCTATCTTTAAATGATTAAATAAATAGAAATAATCTCAAACATTTGGATGATTATGCGTAAATAGGTCTTAAAAATATCTCTCGGTCAGGCAGTTATTTGTACTGGTGGTACTAGATTTAGAAATCTAGTTCAGCATCTATTTTCAAATGAGAGAAAAAAAAAACTAATATAAAATTTTCTTGTTTGTCTGATTGTGAATGAAACGCGCTGATCTAGCTGTAGGGAAAAAACTAGTTTGACCAAAAATGGAAATTTGTGAAAAATTGCAGCATATTTTTTTGATTGAAAATTTATCCAAATTCGAAAATTGACAGTCACTGCTGGAGTCGATAGCTTATCGATTAATTTGAGAAATGCCTAGCACTAGATAGGATATAATTAAGCGAGCTAAATTGGATTTTAATAAATGTCTTGCGTAACACTCAAATAAGACGAAAAAGGAATATAAGCAGCAAGTCTTGTTGTTTTAAGCTCGACTCAATATCCGGCAAAAACTCGTGGCAATTAATAAAAATCTCTTAAGGGCTGAAATTTTGAATCAAATATCGCTCAATCGATCACATACACACTCGTTTGATCAAGTTTGAAAATTGAAGTTGTAATCTGAGACCTACTGTTAAATGGTAATCATTGAAAAAATTTCCAATATCATTAGAACTTAAATTATATTAGACACTCAAATTAAATAAAATAAAAGTTTTATATTTCAAATTTAATTTACGCAAGATATTTTATTACAATTTATTTCTTTCTATTTTACTTAATTGCCTCATTTAGTCAAAAATTAACCAAATTTCTTCATCAAACAATTATTAAATTTCTCGCGACCGACATAATCCTTTAATTTTCTAATTTATTTTTTAATGTCAACTTTGGGCTTTATCACCCATAGCCACTTTCTCACTTTTACAATTAATATTTGCTAAAAATTTTTGGCCTCCAAAAAAAAATTTTTTTTAATTCAAAAATTAAAATCTCTATTGAAAAAAATTGAAAATTCTTTTTTTGAATTTAACCATATCCAAAAAAATTAATCTCATAATTGATCGGAGACATAAAATTATATTTTTAAATTCTAGAAAAAAACAAATTTCAAACAATTAAATTTATTAATGAATAAATGAAAAAAAGAAAAAAAAAACTTTGTTTTAAGACTCTTATGGCACACAAGTTCTAAAAGGTAATTAGCAATTTTTTGATGAGATTAATTTTTTCTAAACCTTGTGTATTTAAAGTACGATTGTTAATTAGAAATATTTTCTGAGATTATATAAAATCTGGGCAATTTTTAAGAAGCTTTTTTGTAATAAATTAATTCGATTCGAATATCAGTCGAGTAGTTTTATCAACACAATTAGAACAAAAATAAACAAAATCACTATAATTTGATTACACATTGGTAATTATCTTTCAATTTTGAAAGATGAAATATTGCTTCAAGTGCCTAGAAAAAAATGATTATCGATAGAGCCCAAAGGAAGCTTATACCGGCTCGACTGATATTCGAATTAATGACCATTCAATTTATTTGTTTAATTTAACCTGAAGAACTTCCTTGATCAAGCAGACTTAATTCTATTTCTTTAAAAATATTGAAAAAAAATTCCTCTAAAAATATTTTGAAAATTAATTTTTATAGATATTTTGTTGAAAAGGACTGGCTCTAGGCCTGAAAACAAAAGTGATTTGGGCAACTCGTCATAGCGACCACCGATCAAATTCGGCTGCAAGGTATTGCTTGACTAAGATTGCTGGTTCTTTACACACACACTCAATCACTAATACCACTCTAAAGATCAAAACTATTTATTTATTTTTTCAAAATAATTTAGATCAAAAAGAGTAGTGAGGTTTTCATAAACGAGCTGTTAATTTAATACTTTAAACCTTTTATCAAATGTAAATACTTAACAACAAGAGTAAAAATTTTAGATGATGTGTGTTTTTTTTCAGATGGTGCTTTTAATCTAGGGAAAATAAAAGTGAAACTATTCCGGTATTTAAATTCAATTCAGTGATCAAATAAATCAATGTTTACAACTAATATTAGTTTATTTTGAAAACTTGATAAAAACAAATAATGCGCACTAGATAATGCAAGGCTTGTTATTTTTGCTCAATTCCTCTAATGCTTCCATAAACCTGATGCTAAATTAAAAACATACTCTTCAAGTCAAAAAATTTAGTTTATTTTTTTTTAAAAAAATAAAAAAATTTAATGAACTTTTTTACAAAAATGTTTATAAAATCATGATCTAGCTACATATTGACTTCAATATAATTGAAAAAGATTTTTTTTTTTTTTAAAAAATTGAGTAACTTGAGAATTTGAAAAAGCATGAAATTAATCGCTTAAAATTTTTTTTTAATTTTTTTCAAAGTGGATTAAATTTTCCATGTTTGGCAAAAAAAAAACTAAATCCAACAATAAAAGTTGATTAATCCACTCGAAGCTCTTTTGAATAAAACAAAAGCTCATTTAATTGATTTTGGGTCAGAAATTTTTTTTTGCTTTTTCAAAAAAAGAGATTTGTTTCTATTTAAAAAGAGAAAAAAAATTGAATTTTTCTTAGAGAAAATTTCAAAAAGTATAACCCCAAGATTCATTAATATTAAAAGCTGTATTTTTTATAATTACGTAAGTTAAATTTCCTGCTTTATTTATAATGTAATTTAACATTTTTAACTTTTTAACGTAATCAACTTTTTGACGCCTCTGAAGCTAATCAAAACACAAAACTTAAAAAATCTAAACTAAAATCTTTCCTGGCATTTTTACTTAATGTTTAATTAAACTATTTTATTTTTGTATTTCTGAACCGATTTTTTTCATTTAGCACTGCCATTTAGCAAAAGAATACTTCCGGCACAAACAATTAATGGAACTATTTTAAATACAAAAAAATAATTTTAGAAATAACTCAGCATTCAAATATCTTAAAATGAATGCGTAAAAAAATGTTTCCTCGTCATGTTCTTAGTACAAAAAAATAAAACTAAACTGGCACCTAAAAAATAGACTTTTGAAAGCCTTGACAATTGACAAAAAGTTTTACTTAAATTTTGGTCTAAACTTAATTTGAAATTTAAATTTTTTGCTGTGATTCCGCTCAATTACCCAAATATTTGCTTTATTATAAATTCCATCAATTCAGAAAAAAAGATTTTTATTCTTGTTAGCTTAAAAAAATTGTAAACAAACTGTAAATACTCGATTGCTATTTGTATTCATTCAATCAAGCAATTTTTTCTATTTTTTATCAATAATTCGAAAATCAGTATCGACCATGTTTTGTTGTCTAAAGGAAGTTTAATCAATAATATTAACGCTCTATAAATTCAAGTTTTTTTCTTTATTTCGATGTGTTTAACTTGTAAAATTAGATTTTTCTTAGAAATAAAAAAGAAAATAGTTGTTCTAACAGACCAGTCCAATAAACTTCAAATTGAATGCGAATTCAGATATTCCAGATAATTAATAATTGTTTTATTGCATGAAATTAAGCTAAAATTTGTGCGGCTTTTGAATTTGCTGGATTAGCAATAAGCATTTTAGAAGCTTCAAAATTTGTCTAGAAATCAAACAATTCTCTAATTGTATTCAAGTATTCTGTTATTAATGAGCTTAAAATTGATGAACACAAAATGAATTGATATTTAATGGTTCCTCCAAGTTTTAATTTCTAAATTTTTAATCAATTCTATCGATTTCTAGCAGATAATTTAATTCCTATTTAATTTTAAAATTGTTCGCTTTTATTTAGCTATAATTTTGCAATTTTTTATCGCTTTATTTATTATATATTTTGCCTATTCAATCAAGTCCTTTCAATTTTCTAAAATATTTATATTCAGCAATTTTATTTTTATTGACTTTTAGGCAAAAAAATTAAAAATAAAATATTCAAATAAAAAAATTTATCGCTTTTATTGTAAAATTCAGACAGGCTTGTTCAACTATAAATTATTTCATATGATATTAAATGATTCGTTTATGATGGTATCAAATATCAGGTAGATTTTATAGTATTCTAATCGAGATTTAAGAGTAAATTAAATATTGTGCTAATAGACAGTCTATTAAAATTAGACTTGTCAGTTTAATTTCGTTTTTTCTAAATAAATCTTTAAGATTAATGACTTTTTTAACTTAAAGTTCAAATATGTGATAAAATAAAATTTTATAGTTGATTAATTTTTTTACATTTAAATTCTATCCTTTGAAATATTTAAAAATAAATTGCAAAATTAACTTTATTTGAAATTTTTTAACATTTTTTCATCGTACTTGAAAATGCAAATTCCATAGCCAATTTTTTTTTATCTTTTAACAAATAAATCTAATAAATTAATTTTACTTTTTGATTTAATAAAATCAATCTGAAGAATTTATAAATCAAGAACTATCCCGAACGGCTTTGTGCCTTCTTTTCAGTCCCCATTCCAAAAAAATTGCTATAAAAAAAGATTTGATAGTTTTCTTAATTTTAACCGGCTCAACTATATAGCGTGTGAAATTAAACCCTAATTTTTTACTTAAAAACATAGAATAAATTAAATATAAATTTTAAAAATAAGATTTTTGAATAGCTATTTTATCCAGTGTTAAATTTGTTGTTCTAATTTGAGATAATAATTTTTTAAGTAAAAAAATATAGTAGATTAAAATAAAGAACACTTTTAACTTCAGGATTTATTTAAAATAGAACCTACGCAAAGCCAAAGTCAGTTGGAATGGAAACATAAACTCTCACTTTTAAATTTTAGTTTTTTTTTTCTAAAAAAAAAATATATTTTTTAATGTGGTATTTTTTCAAAAAAATTTCTGTAATACTATTTTGCTTTTCTTGTTTGTAAACATTCTGAAATGTGATTTTATATTTATTCAGTAAACACTGCGAGGATGGTGTAAAAATAAAAAAACAAAATAAAATTAAAAAAAAAGTAAAGTTTTATTGTTCCAAAATTGTTAAAAACAAATTAAAAACTAATATTGTGATGTGAATTGTTCAAAGTTATCTCTAAATATATCATAATTGTATTCTAGTCCTCATTTATTAAGCAAAATAATTCAAAATTAGCAATTGAAATTTTATTACTCTATTTTAATCTTTGGATGATTGGCAAAAAAATATAATCTCAGTTTAATAGTTAGTGAAGATTTAACACTCAAAAACCAGAGGGGTCCTTTATTTGATTTTTATTCAACAAATTTAATCATTTTTTATAATTTTTTTTTCAATCATATCTTAAATCAAAAATATTTTTAAATTATTTAATTTTTTAATATAAAATAATTTTATTTTCATCAAAAAAAATATAAAAAAGATTCAAATATTTAAAAGGTTGAAAAAATTCATCAGTACTTTGGATGTTAAAATTATTTTATAATAAAAATAATAGTTAATATACTACGGTCAAGTTTAGTTTAACTAAACTTACAAAACAGGAAGACTAACGTAATCCCGCTATAGTAGACCTTTCGTTTTTTTTGTTTCTATTTTTTTGTTAATTTTTCAATAAATCTACTTAATAAGCAACTTTATAGTAATTGTTCTAAATAGCGAATTACAAGGTTAATAAACAGGCTAGTGTCTATGCTTCAAGAGACTGATTAATACTTCATTTAATAAATTAATTTTTAAAATATAATTTTTATGTAAAAAATATAAAAAAAATTATAAAATTGAATGAATTATTGATTCAATTGTTATTTGAAAAAATTTAACAAAAAAGCATTTAAGTAAAATAATTTATTTTAAATTTATAATATTGAAAATTAAAACGTTGAAAACTTCAAGATTGATCTCTTGATCACAAAAGATTTATTAATCTTGAACAAATAAAAAAAAATAAAATATAGTTTTGGAGATTTACCTTCACAGGCTTATCCGAGCGGTATGAACCCTCTTTTCAGCCTGCTTGTTTAACGTATTGAAAAAATTAAAAGATAAAATGTAAATACAAAAGGAAAAAAACTACGATTGTATAAAATAATTTAGTTAATTATCGATTTATCTTGATTAATCTTGAATAAAAAATATTTAAAGGTTTTTTCTCAATTTATTGATTTGGCCATTGCTTTAATTAAGTTATTGCTGTTTCTTTAAAATATAGTTCAAATTCTCTAAGTCATTTTTTTTAGTTTCTCTTTTAAATTAAGCGAAAAATTGTATTATAAAAACATTTGTTAGAGAAAGTTAACACCATTTCAAAAATTTATTTCATTAAAGCTTCAAACTTTAAATTTAAAAGTCTTATGATAGAAATTTAGTCAATTTGTATATTGCTTCTTCTTTTAAAAATAGTTTAAACGATAAAGGTCTTATAAAACTGAAACTTTATCGAAGTAGCGAGATGGAAGACAAAGCCAATTTTTGAATTTTGATATTTTGATATCGAGGGTTAAATTTAAACATAAAATGAACCAAAAAAATTCAAGTCATGTATCTTATTTTTTTTAATTATTTGATAAATAACTGAGGGGGAACACCCCTGAGTTTGTCCAAGTAGGCTTCGTTTAAACCCTCTTATTTTAAATTTTTACAAAGAAAAGAGAAAAAAAAAGATGAATTGAATGAAAATTTGAGAGAATTTTTATTGAGTCTTATTTCTTATATCAAAATAGATATGAAAATATTAATTGTTTTTGGCCAATTTGAAGCTGGCGAAATTCCCTAGAAAATTGCGAATATTTTCTAAAAGATACAAGCCGAAATAATAGACTAAATAATATGTTTTTGTTAATACAATTATAAATAAAAAATATTCATTTCATACTCGAGATAATTTAGATCGGCACTTTGATTCTAACTTAAAAGGAATGAATAATTAATTTGTTTTGAATTAGTTACGTCATAAAAGAAAAAATTTAATCATTTTATTTTAACACCAAAATTAGATTAAAACCCAATTTTTGAAAAATTAAAAATTAAATTTTTTAGGAAAAAAAATTTTTTTTTCATAATTTAAAAAATCTAAATTAAATTCAAAAGACAAAAAAATTTGAAAAAAAATAAATAAAATTTTTCAATGAATCGATAGAGAAATTAAGCGCGCCTTTTAATTCTTGTTTCTATAGCTAAATAGAGAAATAATTATTGTTTTTTTTGTTTGTAAATTTTAAAACTATTTCGACAGTTTAAAAAAAATAAAATTCGTTACCATGACATTATCCATAGATTTTTGATTTCTTAAATTCTAATTTACCAAGACTAATGTCGAAGCAAAAATCAAGAGTGAGATTCAATTAGTGTGAGAGTAACAGACAAATTATCAATGGTCAAGGCGAGACAAATGCTAGCCAGTAGTTGTGTTCCAAGCAATTAATTTAAATAAAAAATTAGGAGAAAAGCGCTAAGACCTCAACTTTTTTAGAACAAAAATTAGTAACGCTTATTAATTTTATTTTTTTCTTAAATTTCTCTTTTTTTGCTGATTAAATAATTGTTTCGTGATATGCAGGACATGCTTCAGGACAGAAAAAAAATTAAGCCGCTTTTTCAAAATTTATAATTAAAAATTAAACAAAAAATACAAATAAATCACAAATAATTATTTAAAAAAAAAAATTCTAATCATCAAAAAAAGCCCAACAAAACTAGTTACATATTTTACGAATAAGTCTCTTTTCGTTTTTGGCACGAATTGTTCTTCTTCTCTCATTTCTCTTCATTTTTTCAATAATATTATTTGAGCTTATGTAAGTGTACTTGTATGCGTCCATATCGGCATAGTCGTCATCTATTTCATCATCTGTATCGAGCACATTATTACACAAATTAATTCTCAGCTCATCGTAGGTCTTTTTAAGCCTATATTTGACCAAATAAAAAAATCTGCGGCCATATTTTTTATAATTAGCTTCCAAATTAAGAGATTCGCGCTGCAACTTGGTCAAATAGAAGTCTATATTGGACAAAAAGTTAATGGCCGGATTTGTTTTTTCCAGATGAAATTCGATTTTTTGCTCGAAAGGCTTTTCTCTAGTCCGGAGCAAATTTCTATCTTGGTTAAGGGCGTACATTCGATTGGCCATATTTTTGTTGAGCCTGTTGATAAAAGTCGGGTTTTTGAGACTTATTTTGAGGCTTTCTTTGGGCTCGGCACTTCTGTTCACCTTCAAGTGCTTGATTAGTGAGTTGTTCAAGCGGTAGACCTTGATGCGCGGCCTGGGCAACGAGGCCGGCTTGGCTAGCCGGCGCGAGTTCTCCACCCGGCTCAGGTACTCCGGCCTGATTGCCGCGCGGCCCATTGAGTGATTGAACGCGCTCATTTGCTTTGTTTCTATTGATCTATCATTGCTGAATTTGTACATAAAATTTGTTTTTCGTGTGTAATTGACACAATAGATAGCATCAATGAGAAACAAGGTGACAAATATTTTACTTATCATATTCGAAAAGTTTTTCTCTCTCTCTTTTTTCTTTTTTAATCTAAAATAAAAGTTAAACTTATTTTATAGCTGATAATATTAGTAGTGGGCCTAAAAGTTCAAGAGGTTATAAATTTTTCAAGCTAATAGTTTTTTTTTTCTTTTTTGTTGGAAAAGATGTAATATGAGCCAAGTCATGCGTACCAAATTTAAAACAATAATAAAAACATATTTTATTTATGATAAAACTTTATGAAAACAAAATCCGATAAAAAACAATAATTTTGCTATGGCTTTGTAGGTTTTTTCTATCTTTTTTTGTTGATGCTGAATAGCTTTATATGAGAAATATTTCCGTGTACAAGTGTGTGTTTGAGAAATAAAATAAATGACTCGGAATTAATCTCATTAAGATGTTGTTATATTTATGCATATTTTTTTTTAGATACTTAATAGTTTATTTTTAGAAGATTAAATGTCTCAAACAGATAAACTCAAACTGGCCAGATGGCGGCAAGTCAGCAAAAATCCGGTACAAAATTAAATTTTTTATTTGTTTTAATCAAAACGACAAATCCAACTGTTTATTTTTTTTTTCTATGATCACCAGGAATTCGAAGATCCGACTGATCCGTTCCTACCACACAGACTAAGATACCAAGTAGAAATGAGTCGCTATCTGAGCAATGTTAATTTGAATTACATGCCCCCGATGCCCAGACCGGTCTACAAGAACTCCAGTCAAATTCGGCTCAGCACCAATCGTGAGACTGACATCAGGAACAATATTTTTAAGAATCACTCAAAAAAAAACTCGTACGATAATAAGAATTCATTGTCGTTGACTAATTCGACCAATTTAAATCAATTGAATGTCACACAATCTATGAATTTTAGCGATAAAAATTAAATTGACAATATCAAAATAAAATTTTATTTTTTTTTGTTCAATTTTAATTGAATTTATAATTTTAATTTTGCCTATCAAATATTGATTGTCTAGAATATTAATTTCAAAATATTTAATTATTAGAAACGCTTTTAGATATATTGAGAATGAGGTATTCATTTTTCAATCAAGTCATTCTATACTCGTTTTATTTTGCATTCAAAATAGATCCCAATAGTCTTTAAAAAAAAAAAAGAGTGAGATAAATTTTTAACACCTGTTGATAGATAATTCACTTTAATTTTGTATCTTTTTGATGTTTAGGAATTAGAGGATCACATCGACCATGTGAACTTTCAAATATATTTTATTGATTTAAATATATCCCGAGGGGACAAAATCAGACAAAAAACACTGTTAAAACGCTGTTTTAACGGCGTTTGGTAGCTGTTTTTTGGGCTTTTCGGCTTTTTTTTTAGCCAAAAAAAGAAGGAAAAAGACTTTATAAACAAAAAAAAATATTTCATTTAGAGTGTTTTTACAACGTTTTTGATGCACCAAAAACATTAAAAAAAAAACAACTCAATCACCCAATAATGCTATTTAAACACTTAAAAAACGACTAAAATAATCCTGAATAAAAATCTAATGCTCCTATATTGAAAATAATTTAAAAAAAATAGTCTAAAACGCTCAAAAAACAAATATAAAACACCTCAGACACCCAAAAACACTATTTAAACACCAAAAAACGTTTAAAAAACACGCTTCTTTACAATATTTTTGAAAAATATGTTTAATTTTTTTTTAATTTAATTATTTATGAGTTAATTTGTCTTAATTCTTATCTTGGTATTTTTTTTAAACAAAAATAATAAAGTTTTTATTTTGTTTAAACGCAAATATGTTTAAAAATGGAAAGATTGAAATTAATTTTTTTTTTAAATTAAAAAATTTTTATTTTTATTTTATTTAACGGTATTTTAAATTATCTTTTTATTTTATATTTTTTTCCGAGTAAACTTTAACTCCCTACAGATTAAACTAATAAACAATTAACCTAAAAACCGATATTACTTTTTGCTTTTAAAAATTTTAGCCATTGTTAGATTCAAAAAAAAAGTTAAAATTTAAAATGAAAAAAGTATCCTTTTTTTGATAAAATTAAATAGTATAAAATATCAAAAAAAATTGTAATTTTGTAACACTTATTTCACTTCTTGTTTCACTTAAAATAAAATTTAGAATTTATTTTTAGGATCAATCAAATCAGTAAATTGTGAAAACCCATTTACCACCTGATTAAAATGAAGAAAAATTTTCTTATCATTAAACACACTACCTTGTAGATTGAAATATGAATTATCAGAATATATTAGTTAACAAATAACTGAGAAATCATCTAGAAACGATGACATTTAAATAATTTTTTTAGGATTCTAGTACAATTCATTAATTGTCACAGACAGCAAAGCAACAGGCTTTATTGGCGCTTCATAATAATAAAATTGAAAAAATTATAAACTCAGTATAAGTGCAAAAATGGGCTGAATTAGGTACAATAATTCCCAAGTCACAGTCTGGCTTCTGCAAAAAACGAAAAACAAAAGATTATATTTTTCGAATCTATCTACCCGGTCTTCACACCAGCAGGCCTCTGAACTAACATAGCAAATATTCTATCAAAGGAAATTTTGAACCTGAAAATCTACTTTTGATTTTTCATTTTTTTAAAAAACCATTATGATATTTGAATTCTACTGCCAAAAATACATTACAGTGCACTTGATTTTTAATTTTTAAATTATGTCCTCTTTGGGTACTAGGGGCCGGAAGTTGACCAATTCAAAAAAGTTAATAGTATTCAAATTCATATAACTAATGAATACAAAAGCTTGATATAATAATCGACCCCTCTATTGATAGCTGAGTCTATAAGCTACAATATGATAATATAATCATAGTTATTATAATTATTTTTGGCCAAGTAATACACAATAATAAGAAAAATCGACTTTTTTAGAATTCAAAGTTGAGTTTTGATTCCTTCCCTTAATTTTTACAATAAGATCGACCACGATTTTGAAAGCGCATCAAAATCTTTACAAACTGACAAATTTTCAGCCGTGCCTTTTGTTTCCTTCAAAAAAATTTTATTTTAGTTTATTTTAAAAGACCTACATATCCCACAGATAAAACAAACTCGCAGTTTATCAAATTTTTAAAATCAAGATACGAAACACGTAGTAATACCAGGAACTAATTTTCGAGGAAATTAGTGATTTTACTGCAAAATGAGTCACCATTATTAAACCTTATTCTAAACAACTAAAAAGTTTGATTTTTCCAAACAAGATAACCGCTCAGATCTGCCCTGGATTTTGCATTCAAATTATTTAAAAAAATAAAACAAAAAATAAAATTTAAAATGTATTTTTTATATATTTTATATTTATAATACCTATATATTGAGTTGGAAATAAATATTTTTATTAAATTAACAATAGATTAAATTTTGTTATCAGTTTGATGTATTTAGGATTAAATCCAAGCGAATTTTGTATTTAATCTTGTATCTGTTGGATTTTGAAGCAGAAAATTCTGGATTAATCTGGCTTTTAATTCACGTTAATTTTTTTTTGTTGGTGATAAATTTTGAAAAAAGCTTAACAAATCTGTCATCAATCGTTATTTATTTTTTTTCGTCTAAATTTACTAAAAGTTCTGAAAAAAAATTTTTTCTCTTAATTTCATAGAAAATTTTATTTATTTTAATGTTCTAATGCATTTTAAATTCTCATTTCTAGATATTTCTTGATTATGAACACAGAATAATAAAGCATGTATCGAATATTTCAAAATTCATTTTTGTAGATATATTCTATTAAAATCAACTAGTCAAAAATTAACAGTTATTCAAAAGATATTTTTTTTGATTCAGTAATAGGTCAAAAGCTTAAACCACTTAAAGCTTTTTGAGAAAAAGATTAGAGCTTGGAATGTAATACAAAATAATTTAAAGTTTAGTTTCAGAAATTTCTAAATTATCTAATTATAAAAAAAAAATGCAATATTTAAATTTTTGAAATTTAAAAAAAAATTTATGTATAGTATAAATGAAAAATATGGCCAAGTTCGCTTACAGTTCACCTTGAAACCAAGTTCATATTCATAATTAGCAATGTCGAAAACTTTTTGAATATTAAAAAGTCTTATTCAAACTTTTATTAAATTTTGAAAAAAAATTTACAAAATTAATATTGTTCATTTAAGTTTAGATTAAATTATTTTCAAACATTGACTCATTGGTATATTAAAAATTCATTAATAAATTACTATTAGCTTTTCTAATGAGCCAACTCTAAGAGTTTAATTTAATTTCCTTAAAATTTAAATAGTCTTTATAAAGCCATTAAGACTATTCACACAAGCCTGATTGAAAAATTAATCTCTAAAAGATAAATTAAAATTTTATTTTAAAAGTTCAATTAAATAGAGAATAAATAAGCGCATAAATTCCAAATTCTATAATAGTAAAAAGAAACAAAATTAAAAAAAAAAAGCTACGTGTCATTAGTTTATAAAATTAGTCATTCGACTTGAGAATGAAAAAATCATGCCATTAATTTGATTAGAGTTACTACAGTAATCGAAAAAATCATCAAGCTCCCATTTTTGAAATCTTTCGATAATTTTGAAAATTTCAAAATTTTTCAAACATATTCAAATTTTTATTTTGTTGAATTAGTTCTAACTATTTTAATTAAATAATCAAAAATAAAAATTAAGCTTCTTATATAATCTACATTTATTCATTCAAGACATTACATATTTTATACTAGCAAAAAATTTATTTGTACACGTTTATTCTATTTTTTTTAAAGAGTTTTTAAATGATGGAAACAAATCAAGAGTCAGATTTGCATTATGGGAATGAAATTGTGATTGCTGGAGTGTCAGGTCGCTATCCAGAATCAGACAACATTGAAGAATTCGCCAAAAATCTATTTGATGGAGTGGACATGGTGACCGAATCGGACCGAAGATGGCCGATCGGTTTGTACGGCTTGCCGAGACGCAATGGTACTCTAAAAGACATATCGAAATTTGATGCACAATTTTTTGGCATTAGTCCGAAACAAGCGGACCAGATGGATCCTCAGCTGAGAATGCTGCTAGAAGTGTCCTATGAAGCCATATGTGACTCGGGCATGAACCCGTGCGAGCTCAAGGGAACCAGGACTGGTGTTTACATCGGAGTTAGTTCATCAGAAGCTCTCTATGCCTATTCACACAATCCATCGGAGTTATCAGGCTATTCAATGACTGGATGTGCCTCCAGCATGCTGGCCAACCGTCTGTCATTTTTTTTTGACTTCAACGGACCAAGTTACACTGTCGACACTGCTTGTTCATCGAGTCTTGTTGCTCTCGACGCAGCTATTCACTCTATTCAATCTGGCTATTGTGACTATGCAATTGTTGGTGGTTCTAACCTTTTGACCAGACCTCAAACTTCATTACAATTTCAGCGCTTAGGCATGCTCTCACCGGATGGCATGTGCAAGTCTTTTGATTCAAGCGGAAAAGGATATGTTCGCAGTGAAACAATATCAGTTGTGTTTATACAAAAAAAGTCTTTGTGCCGCAAATTCTATGCTAAAATAGTCAACTCAAGAGTTAATACAGATGGTGCCAAAGAACAGGGTATCACTTTTCCAAGTGGTCAAGTTCAATCTAGACTCTTAAATGAGCTTTATTGTGAATCAAAAATTGATCCACGAATGGTCAGCTATGTTGAGGCGCATGGCACCGGTACCAAAGCCGGCGATCCACAAGAATTAAATTCAATCGCAAATATATTCACCAAAAATCGTTCCAAACCATTGCTAATCGGTTCAACTAAGTCGAACATGGGTCATCCAGAGCCAGCTTCTGGTCTGGCAGCATTGTCAAAAATTTTAATTTCAATACAAACAGGCCAAATTCCCGCCAATTTACATTTCAATCAACCAAATAGTGAAATTCCGGCTTTGCTTGACGGAAGACTTAAAGTTGTTGATAGAAATTCAGAGCTAAATGAAGGCTTAATAGCTTTAAATTCATTTGGATTTGGTGGTGCCAATGCTCACTTATTAATCGAGCCTAATTCGGATAAGACAAATAATTTATGGTCACAAAAAAATATAGTAAATGAATTTAGCAAACAAATTAGATTATTTCAGTTTAGCTCCCGTACTGAACAAGGCTTGAATGATATTCTAGATTTAATTGAGCAATCAAATGATTTGGCACTAAGTTGTCTACTTGAACCATTGTCTGTACAAACATCGCATTCCTATCGAGGCTTCACTATTCTAAACTCAAAAAATCAAATCAGAGAAATTAATCAAGGCACGAAAGATAGACCCATATGGTATATTTTTTCTGGTATGGGAACCCAATGGACCGGTATGGGTAGAGATTTAATGCAAATTGAAGCATTTCGTGAATCGATTGAAAAATCAGCTCTCATACTAAAACCTTACAATGTGGATTTAATTCAGATTATAAATTCGGCCGATTCGGACACATTTAAAAACACTTTGAACTCATTTGTTGGTATTGCTTCAGTTCAAATTGCTTTGGTTGATTGTCTAAATCGATTGGAAATTAGACCAGATGGTATTTTGGGCCATTCGGTTGGAGAGCTTGGCTGTGCATATGCAGATGGATGCATGACTCATGAAGAAACATTGTTAGCCGCGTTTTACAGAGGTAAATGTATAGAAGAAGCTTCGTTGCCTTTGGGAGCAATGGCTGCTGTTGGCTTAACATGGAATGAATGTAAAAAAAAATGCCCTCAAGGTGTCGTGCCTGCTTGTCACAATTCTAGAGATACTGTAACCATTTCTGGACCAAAAAAAGATGTGCAGAATTTTGTAGAAAAACTAAAATCAGAGGGTGTCTTTGCCAGAGAGGTTGATTCATCAAATGTAGCCTTTCATTCTTACTACATGTGTCAAATAGCTCCTAAATTAAAAGCCTATTTAACTGAAGTAATCAAAGAGCCTCGTTTGAGGTCTGCCAAATGGATTAGTTCGTCAATACCTGAGGAAAATTGGAATTCTGAATTGGCCAAATATTCTTCAGCCGACTATCATGTCAACAATTTGTGCAGCTCGGTTTTGTTTCAAGAAGCTTTGTTACATGTGCCTGAGAATGCTATTACAATTGAAATAGCTCCTCACGCGCTCCTACAAGCTATTCTTAAGCGTAGTCTAAAAAAAAGCAACGTTTTTATCGGCCTATTGAACAAAAATTCTTCAAACCAGTTGGAAAATTTTTACACCCAATTGGGTCGCATTTACTTAAACGGCATTGATTTCAAACCGACTCGATTAGTTATTTCTAAAAGTTGGCATAAATCACTGTATCCAGTTCCAGTTAAGACAAAATTTGTGTCGCCATTGATTAAATGGGATCATAGTCAATCTTGGAATGTGCCTAGATACACTGATTTTACTTCACAAGGAAGTTCTTCATCAGTGTCAGAGGTTAGTAATTTAAATTATGCAGTTGATTTGGAAGCTGAGAATGAATACATTAGTGGACATCAAATTGACGGAAGGATACTCTATCCGGCCACTGGCTATCTGTGTCTAGTGTGGCAAAGCATTGCCAAAATTCACCAAATAAAAAGTCTGGGAATGATTGACGAAAAAAATTTGTCTTTACCTGCAATAGAATTCGAAAATGTAGAAATACACAGAGCTACAATTATGAAAACAGGAGAAAAAGTTAATTTTCAAATAAATTTTATGACATCAACTGGTTCATTTGAGTTGACCGAAGGAGGTAATTTGGTGTTCAGTGGTCAAGTGAAACTTTTAGATGAAAAATTTGACTTTGATCAAACTAAGCAAATTGACTCACTCAAATTATTGGAACAAACAGTCAGAAAAGATTACATGAATAAACAAGAAGTCTACAAAGAATTAAGGCTCCGTGGTTACGAGTATAAGGAACAGTTTCAACCCATTGAAAAATCTGATCTAACTGGTACTTGTGCTTTATTGAAGTGGAATGGAAATTGGGTGCCATTTTTAGATGCCATGCTACAAGTAAATGTACTAGGCAATAAAAGAGGACTTTTGCTTCCGACCAGAATTCGAAGCATTAAGATAGACCCAGAAGAGCATTCAAATTTGGTCAAAGATTCCTACTTGCCAGTGGTATTCGACCCTTATACCAAAACTACACTTAGTGGTGCTGTCCAAATAGTTGGCCTACATGCTGCAGTGGCGCCTAAAAGACAAATCTATCAGCCAACAATACTAGAACATGTTAATTTTGTGCCATATTTTGACGATATAAACAATAACATGGTAACACTTAGTCAAGAAGAGCAAATAAAACAAAATCTTGTTGAAAAATATATTTCAAAATGCATGAAATCACCACAAGAACCAAGCAATGAGGCATCATTCATTAAATTTTTGTCTTCTCAAACAAATGATGGACTTGAATTTTTAAATTCATTTTCTCAAGATAAAATATTAAATTTATCTAGTCAAAGAGTGGATAATTTTAAGAATTTAATTGACATTTTTTTTGAAAATTTGAGTATAAAATCAAAAAGTCAAAAAATACGTCTATTGGAAATATGTGGATCGATGCAATATTCAATGTGTCCATACCTAAACAATTTGCTCAGATGTCATCCACAGATATGTGATCAGATTGAAATAGCCTATGCACAGACCAGTAATTTGTCTGATTTGGAATCGCAATATTTCGATCAAATAAGCTCTAGTTGTCTGTTCAAAATGGAAAAAATTGACTGGAAAATTATCCAAGACAGTTGTTTAAGCTCAAATCTGCCTTCGAATCAATTTGATCTAGTCATATTGAACAATTCTAATTTATTCGCATTCAAAAATGTAAATGCATGGCTGGAGAACACATTGACCAAATTGACACACAATTTTGTCTTGGTTCAAGAGGATTTTGTCAACAATAAAGAATTTAGTAATCTATTAGCTAATTTGGAGAGTGTCTGTCTTAAAAAAAATTCTTATCCAAAATTTCCATTTGATTTGGATCAAATTCAAAATTTAAACAAAATTAGTCATCGAAATGGATTTTGTGAGCAAAGTTTGTGGAGATTAGGTAAAAATTACAAAAATAATTGTCTAATAAACATAGACAATTTGGATGATTTTGAATGGTTAAATGATTTGAAAACAAATCTAAATGATCCAAGTGTTGAACGAGTATATTTGCTTAGTCAAATGGAAACAAGTGGTCTAATAGGACTTGTTAATTGTTTACGTAAAGAGTTCAATGGAGACAAAATTAGATGTATTTTAAGCGAAAATTTTGACCAGATAAAACCTCAAAGTATATTTGATAATGATTTGGTGATAAATGTAAATCGACATAACCAATGGGGATCATTTAGACACATGGCCAGTGATGCATTCAATTTGGTTATAAATTCAGAAAAAGAGTTGTACGAATGTCAAAGCGGTTTTGAGGTAAATAAAGATAATTTATGTGTCAATTCATTGCAGCGTGGTGACTTGACATCACTGAGATGGATTCAATCACCCAAAGTGGTTCTATCAGACACACAGCATGTTATTTGCAAGGTTGCCTGTGCAGCGCTCAATTTTCGCGACATTATGCTGGCTACTGCCAAGCTAAGTCCCGAAGCTATTCCCAATTACCACAAAATGCAGGATAATTTGCTCGGAATGGAATTCAGTGGTCACGTGGACGGACAAAAATGCATGGGAATTGTTTCTGCTAGAGGTCTATCTACCCAAATACTTCTTGATAAAAACTACTTATGGAAAATACCGCCCAAATGGAGCCTGTCAGACGCAGCTACTGTGCCAGTAGCTTATTCAACTGCTTACTATGCTTTATGTGTGCGTGCTAAATTAAAGAAAGGTGAATCAGTGCTTATACACGCTGGCTCTGGGGCTGTCGGTCAAGCAGCCATCAGCATTGCGCTTAGCTTTCAGTGTCAAGTGTTTGTGACTGTTTCGTCTAATGAAAAAAAAGAGTATCTCAAGTCAATTTACAATAATCAATTAACAGACAAATGTTTTGCCAATTCACGTGATCTTACGTTTGAAAAGCATGTTATGACACAGACTCGTGGTCGTGGCGTTGACATTGTGTTAAATTCGCTCTCTGAGCAAAAACTACAAGCATCACTCAGATGTCTTGCCGAACATGGCCGATTTTTAGAAATCGGAAAGTTCGATTTAAACAAAAATTCAACTCTTGGAATGTCCATGTTTCTTAAAAACACAAGCTTTCATGGTATACTATTAGATTCATTATTTGACAGGTCTGAATCGGACTGGAAATTAGTATACGATCTAGTGCAAAAAGGAATTGAAAGCGGAGTAGTTAGGCCTTTAAATGCGACCATATTTGGCAAGGATCAAATCGAACAGGCATTTAGATACATGGCTCAAGGTAAACACATTGGAAAAGTTCTGATAAACTGCGCAGATGAAGCTCAAATTGAAGCATTGGCTAAACTATGGTTCAACTCTGAGCAAAGCTATATTATCACAGGTGGTCTGGGCGGCTTCGGTCTCGAACTTGCCCAATGGTTGATTGAGCGCGGGGCCCGCAATTTAGTCCTCACATCTCGATCCGGGGTTCGCACTGGATACCAATCTCGCCGACTTGAATTATTCAAACAAGAGTATGATGCAAATGTGCTCGTTCTTGCACTAGATGTAAAAAATCGATCTGAATGCGATCTATTGATACAAAAAGCTTTAGAAATAAGCAAGAATAAGAAACTAGGCGGTATTTTTCATCTAGCCGCAGTGCTCGAGGACGCTCTGCTAGAAAATCAAAGCGTAGAAAAATTTAAAAAAGTAATTGATGTTAAGTATCAAGGTGCAGTTAATTTGGATGCGTTGAGCCGTGATCTAATGGACGATGAGGCTTATTTTGTGGTCTTTTCATCAGTTACAAGTGGTCGAGGAAATCTTGGTCAATCTAACTATGGTTATGCTAATTCGGCAATGGAAAGAATATGCGAAAAAAGAAAAAGAGAAGGTAAAAATGCTCTGGCTATTCAATGGGGAGCTATTGGAGACGTTGGTCTTGTGGTCGAGTCAGCACACATGAACGGATCAAATGATACAGTTGTTGGAGGCACTCTTCCACAGCGAATTTATGGATGTATTAGAACATTAGAGCATATTTTGCTAAAAAGTAGAATGGAACAATCTGTCGTATGGTCTAGTTTTGTACCGGCGTTTAATGGCGTTGACCAACAGAGCAAAAAGCTGGACACAGAAAAAAGCCTTGTGGAAACAGTGGCTAATATAATGGGAATTAAAGATTTGAAACAAATACGTAATGAAAAGCAAAGTTTGGCCGAAATGGGCCTAGATTCTCTAATGAGTGTTGAAATAAAACAAATATTGGAACAGGTTTACAGCATTAATTTGAGTATGAAGGAAATTCAGTCTCTGAGCATTGAAAAGTTACGAAATATGCAAAATTTGGATCAGTCTTGTTCAAAATCGGACAATGTTGTTGAAAAAAAAGAAACAAAAATTTTAATGCCAGATAAAATTTTGGTCAAGCTAAATGAATTTGATGACAATGATGACAAAAAATGTGTCTTTGTGATACATCCAATTGAAGGTCACGTACAAATGTTAGAAGAATTTGCCAGTAAAATGAAGCTAAGAGTTTACGGTATTCAATTTACCAAAGAAGCTATTGAGACAAAAAATTTGGCGCAACTTGCTGAATTGTATTGGCGAGAAATAGACAAAGTAAATGGCTGCAAAGAGAAGATAAATTTATGTGGTTATTCGTTTGGAGCTTCGGTGGCATTTGAAATGGCATTGCAAAAGACTGATCGCATTCGAACATTGACATTGCTGGATGGATCCCATTCTTATGTAAATGTGCAAGTAAATGCGTACAAGACTAAATTTCAGCTAGAAAATCAGTCCAAAACTGAGTCAGAAGCTCTGTTCACTTTTTACCAGCAATTTGGACAAATCGAGTCCAGAATTGAATTTATCAAACAGTTGTCTGAAATGAAAAATTTTGATAGTAGAGTCAAATATGTTGTCGATTCTTTAATAGAAAAATCAATGTATAAATTTGATGCTGATGATTTAGATTTAGCTGCAAGAGCATTTGTAAGCAAATTGCTAATGTCGTTTGAATATGAACCCAAGGAAAAGTTGAGACTCGAACGTGTTTTGCTGGTTAAGTCCGAATCTCAGACAAATTTGATTGTCACCTCAAATATTCAGACTGTTCTCGGTGATGACTATGGTCTGAGTAAAGTGTTTGAAGGTACGGTTCTTGTGAAGACTGTGACTGGTGATCATCGGACATTTTTGCAGGGTGATAATGCTACACAAGTTGTTAGTATTGTTATGGCTAATTTTTTTTAGAGATTTTAGGATTTTTGGTATACTTGTTTTTAGTTTATTTATACATGAAAGCATTTTACAATAAAACGCTTGATAAATTTTATATATTTTTTTTTTAAAAAAAATTCAAATATTGTTATTAAATAAAAATTTCAATACATTTGGATTTGTTTGCTCGATTATTGTGACTAATTTTGAAAAAACTAAAATATTGACTGATTGATGCTTTTAAAAATCAAAAAAAATATTTTCATAGAATTCCAAGTTTACATTAAAAAAAGCTTTTGATAAATTATTAAGAAAATTATTTTTTTTTTCAATTGAATAAATCTAACAGAGACAAAGAATTTTTGATTTTTAAACAAAAGATTAAATTTATATAACTTTTTTTTGTTTTAAAAAAAAAAAAAACTGGATAATTTTTTTTTTAAAAATGACTTCTTTAAAAACCAATTTCATTTACTACAAAATTCAACTAAATTTTACTAGAGCAAAATAATTTTTTGTATTTAATTAAATATAAAATAATTCGAAATACTTTGGATATTTTTTCATGCCATTTTTTTAAACTGATTTAAAAAAAAAGTATTTAATTAACGAGGTAATTCAATAAATATAAATTTTTTATGAATTTTGCTCAAATAGTTGGCCTGCATGTTGCAGTGGCGCCTAAAAGACAAATCTATCAGTCAACAATACTAGAACATGTTAATTTTGTGCCCTATATTGACGATATAAACAATAACATGGTAACACTTAGTCAAGAAGAGCAAATAAAACAAAATCTTGTTGAAAAATATATTTCAAAATGCATTAAATCTTCACAAGAACAAAGCAATGAGGCATCATTCATTAAATTTTTGTCTTCTCAAACAAATGATGGACTTGAATTTTTAAAATCATTTTCTCAAGATAAAATATTAAATTTATCTGGTCAAAGAGTGGATAATTTTAAGAATTTAATTGACATTACACATTACTTTAAAAAAGATGAGATAACAATGTTAATTCAAGAGTAAATTTTAAAAAGTAAAATAAAGTATTTTTATTTTAAAAAATAATTAAACTTTCGATTTAAATTTTAACTTTTTACTTAGCTTCAATATAATTCTGCAGAACAAGGCTTCATATAATCGATAGCCATTAGATATATTTTGCTTTTATTTTCAACACATTTAGAAGCATCGAAGTTGAAACTAGCCAATTGTCCTTTTAGAATTGAGTCTAAATAGTCTAAGCAATATTCTTGATTGAAATATTTGTAGGTTACTGATGCAAGCCAATTTATTCTTTTTCCAAAAAACTTTATTTCCGAATGAATTCCAGTTTCGTTAATATTCTTACTATTGGACTCCACTGTTGGAGTTGAAATGTTAAAGTCATTCAAACATTTTCTCACTACTACATGGCTCACTTCATGAATGTAGATTCTAATGAATTCAAGCTTTACAATATTTGAAGCAACATCTTTTGCAAACGAAAGCTCTGTGAGCTTGTTAAAAAAATTCAATAATTCATCAAAATTAACGTAAATTGAATCAATTCCAGCAAAACCTCGAACACCACTGATTTTACACTCAAATAAATTCAAAGTCATTGTATTTTTGAGGTAATTGTAAAGCTCAAATCCTAAATCATTCTTACCGATTATTTCTCCGACAGACTCTCCAATTTTATTTGCAATCAAAGCATTGGTTTTAAGCGTGTCAAATAAATCATTAATCATATTCATTAGTTCATCATTTTTTTTTTCTACTAGGCTGATTGAATTAAATGATTGTAAAAAATTTAACCATTCTTCTCTAGTTTCTACATTTGATTTACTTAGATGTAGCAAAAAAATCAACTGGGCCAATTTCTGGTCTTCAGTGAAAGAACCTGTGGTGACTAGCAGATCGTACAAATTCCTAAAAACACCAAATTTAAAATCTGAACACTGTATGAAGAAGTGATTGATCGCTAAATTTGAAACAACTGCATCTCGCATTTGTAAAGTAATGGATCTGATATTATCACTTGGAGAGATTTTCAGTTTTTTTGGAGTAATAAAAAGCAATTTTTCCTTCAACTTAGAAAAGTCAAGATCAGTTTGAGCTTGATTCGACTCGAAAAAATTTTTGGAATAAGAAATAAAAACTTCACAAGCCATCTATATTTACCAAAAGATTAAAATTTTAGTTCTAAAATGAAAAATATTAACATGCTTAAATAGAAAATAAAAATGTTAAGCCTTGATTTAAAATATCTTTTTCCTAACAATGCTTTAGTGCTAATCGGGCTTGGCTTTTCAAAATTTTTACAGCATGCTTTTTGTTGTTCAATGATTTGAATCATTAAAAACACTGTCATAATTTTAGCTTTTGCAAGA
>PJRA01000376.1:234984-249504 GCA_016987375.1 Brachionus koreanus
AGTGAGAAAAAAATTTTTGATTTAAAAAATAAGATTCGAAATGTGGATTTATTGAATCAAATAATGGAAACTTTGCCAACTGTCCAATTTGTTTAAGAAATTTAAATGAAGTACTATGTACTTAAATTTTTGAATATTTTTTTAATGAATTTAAGATTAAATACTCTGGTGAACAGCTGATATCATCTCAATGCGGACATATTATGTGCTACTGTTGTTTTGATAAAATCTTTGAAAAAAAAAGCCAAATTAACTGTCCATGCTGCGGATTGGAACAGAACAAGTCAATTTTTCATAGAAT
Organism: Brachionus koreanus; assembly: GCA_016987375.1. Lineage (NCBI taxonomy): Eukaryota > Metazoa > Rotifera > Eurotatoria > Ploima > Brachionidae > Brachionus > Brachionus koreanus. The sequence continues at coordinate 235,286 of PJRA01000376.1, forward strand.
ATTTCTTTAAAATAATAAATTAATTTATCTATTATTTAGAAAAAATTAATTTTAATTTATCAAAGCTTTAAATTTTTTAATTTAAGCTACTTGCAAAATTAAATTAATCATATTTAGTTCTAAGATCAAATGAAAATCCTATCAAAAAAAAATTGAATATTTTTTCACTTTTTAGCTTTTTAGTTATTATTTTATTTATAATTGATGACTTAACGAAGAAAAAAAAATTATTTTCAATTGAGAGTACCATACTTTAAAGATTTATATCATTAAAAGCATTAAATTAAAGTTAAATAAAAAATTTTTAAAAATTTCAGAATTAAGTTTCGAGCATATAATTTTTTTATTTACATTTTTATTATTATTTTAGTTTTTGAAATAAAAATAGCTATTTATAAATTTTAAAATTTAAATTTAATTATGTTTTCAAAAATAAATTTGTTTAAAACTCCTTCCATTTCTCTAAGTCCATATTTGGGACATTATCACAAGACTTTAATGGGTTGAATATTGGATGTGGAACAATAAAAGCGTTTTCTTGGACTCTATCAACTTTTACAGTATTGCAAATTAATCTTTCTATAGAGAATTTTTTGATTTCAGTCAATTGGTTAAATGTGAAGCCAGTAAGAGGATCATGTCCATTTTCATAATAAAATCGGTCACCTATTTTCAATCGTTTAAACTGTTCGGCAAAAATACCTTGGAAAAAAAAATACAAAAAAAAATAAAAACTTGTAACAATTTTTAATTTTTAATTATACAAGCAAAAGTCTTGCCTACTACTCCTCCACCAACTGGTATTTCACTTACAGCTCCAGTCCAAAGATCAACATCATCAGGATGATCATAAAGTTCTTTTATTCGTCTCAAAAATTCAGGTTTTATATTTGTAAATTGATCAAAATTGTCAGCCTTTTTAAGGCCACAAACACTTCTATATTTGTTATAGCCCGGCAAACCGTGGTCTCTGCCTCTTTGAATATTCAATGCTCCCAATGAGAACCTGTTTGTACCTCCGCCAACAAAGCCTTCAAAAAGTTTATGATTCAGTACAGGATTAACTGCCTTTTTAGAAATAAATTTAGCAATTAAAACTTAAATTCTAATTAAGCTAGAATCCTACTGGTGAAGGAATGTAACAGTCTTCAGCAATTAGAGCACGCATATAATTTTCTTGTGTATCAATGCCATCTTTAAAATATTTTGGCGAAGCAAAAAGAAATTCATCAGTTGTACTTTTTTCGAATAAAGACAAATTTGCATGCGCTTTGTGCATTTGATGTTTGATCAGCGTATGACCAAATCTTAGAACGGCAGTAGCCATTTCGTTAAATAAGGCAGGATCTTGACTTTTGTCATATCCCATGAAAAATCCACTAGTGAATGGTTTAAGATGATATTTTTCATAAATTTCCCTTCCGATTAACACCGGTATCCATTGATTGTATACTATGTGCTGATTGATACCTATCATAATTTTCCTAGCCTCTTGGAAGAGCTTTTCGTCATTCCAATGCGGATTGATTTTTTCCAATTGACTAGCTATCAAATTATGCTGTCTAAGTAAGGCAGTGTGAATCGCTGTTAGAAAAGCATTAGATTCCGAACGAGCATCTCCGGTGATAAAACATCTATCTGTAGGCCTCATTCGGTGACAGAATGGGTTGCTACGAAATGGCAAAAACTCATGCTTTACACCAGGAATACGCACAGCTAGGAGAAACCCATGAACGAACGCTCTAGTCGAAAGAGCGTTCTGGATGTCACAACCATATAAAAAGCTCAGATCTACAAAATGCGACATTGTGTTCAGTTGCTCTCGATGACCAAGGTCGCAATCAAAACTGGCAATTGAGGCTGCTGATCGAGGAAAATTGAAACACTTTTGATCTCTATTTGAAAAATCGTTTTCAGGCACTGGAATGTTGAAACAAACCGGATTTCTAAAAAATAAGAAAAAAAATTTATTTTGAAAAAAAATTATTTAGACAGTTTGAAGTACTGTGAATCACAAGTGCAAGAAATGGGAAATCCGTCAATATTCAAAGATGAAGCTATTGATGTAACATCATGATCTATCATTTGACCAAAGAACAAAAACAAATTGCTAGTTGTCGAAATGGTGAAATTTGGCTCATGGACAATCATTGAAATGGTACGTGGATTTGGTAGAGGACCACCATTAACTGCTCTGGTTCGTGGTGAGTCAAATGAATCATCATAATCTGGAGGAAGCATTCGACTATATGGACTGTTAGCCATTCCAAACCATGTTTGGTCAAGATTGTTGCACGAGCCGTCAATTGAGCGATACTTAACCGAACTTGCACAAGTTATTTGCTCAAATGGACAAAATTTTTTTGGTATTTTACCATTTAGATTTGTGATTCCAATATTGTGGCTAATTTTTTTTAAAACTTGCAATTGAATTTTTGCTTTTTTGTCGATATTTATACTTGCTTTAGATGTACCAAATGACAACGGAAAAACATAATCATCTTTATGATTATTTTATTTTTAAATTTAGAAAAATTAAAAAATCATTTACTTGGATCTTTTTTTGGGAAAAATTTCAGAGTTTTAATTGAGGCTTTTGGTCTCAAATTTAGGCTAAAATTAGCAAATTCACGACTCAAAAAATCGTCACTTAGATTAAAAGTGAAGCCTTTAGCCACTAAGAAAGTGAAAAAAATTATTTTTCTAAACATTGATAAAAATAAATATTGTTAGATAAACAGAACTTTTTAATATATTTTCTAAATTTACATGATTTGAATGATAATAAAAGTGAATTAATGTTTCGAATCAAACAAAAAGCAGAGCTTTTAAAATTGAGGTTGAGATTGCAATATTTGACTCTATCAGCTTCATGATCTTTGAATGCTAATTTTGGCATCAAAAATCTGTTAGTAATTTAAATTGATTAGGTTCATGATGAACCAATCTAATAAAAATCTTTTAAATTTGTGTTTATTTTTATTTATCAAGAATTATCAAACAAAGGCCATTAATTTAAGCTTTATAACTAGCTAATTAATCTTTAAAAATCTCAAAACAATAAAATTTTGACATGGAAATAATTCAATTTAAATTAAAATTCCTAAAATGTATTTTTAAAAAGGCTAATTTCCCAAAATTTATTTATTTATTTAATTAAAGTTTAAGTCCCAAGGACAAATTGAAAATTCATACTTTAAAACCCCAACAACAAAAAATTTACGAACAAAAAAATGAATTTTGTAAAAAATATCTAGTGTGCATTATATCTAATATGATTTGTTCCAACATCTCAATAAATTAACGTAATTATTCGATTTTTAAAACATGTCATTAACCTGTGACACAAACTAAAAGTCAAAAATGCACTTATTAAATATGCTCAAAAAGCTGGATTTTCGAAATTACAAATATTTCTTAGACCAAAAAATTTAACCTGTGTTCTTTATAAAAGAACATGTGTTTGTTGTGCATCATGCCATAAAATGACATGTCCTAAAAATCGAGCATTTACGTTAAATAAGTATTTCCCAAATCGTGTCTTTATTCAAAAATTTAAGCACTTAATTTACAGAAAATTTATATCAAATAAAATATTCTATTTGGATCTATTAGAATGGTTAATTAGAAAACTAAAAAGATGGCATTTCTCTTGCTTTGGATTTAAAAATAGGCATCTTAGAGAGACGTTTATTTACAAGGATTAATATATTTTCTGAGATACCTACCTATTGACAATGAAGGCTTATAAATACTCTCTAAAAGATAAAAGATTTGATTTGAAGATTTGCAAGCATTCTGTACTTTTTTAACACTAGAAGCACCAAACGAGTGATTCGTATCTTTTGAATGGATTTTTCAAATAAATTTATCTTTTTTGAATTATGTAGATTTTATAATTTTCTTCAAAAAATGATATTAATTTATAAAATTATTACAGTTTTTTATAAAATATTTTTGAATTAAAAAAACATGAAAAAATGCTTGGTGCTTCTAGTGTTAAGTCTACTTTCTAGAAAAGAATATTCAAATTTGGTTAGTTCTTTTATACTTTTTATATAATCTATTTAAAATTAAATATTTTGATAAAATCACTTTCATGATTATCAACTCGATTTTCTTAACTTCAATCAAATTTTTTTAACAAAAAGAAATAATTATATTTCGAAAATAAGTAAAAAAAAAATAAAAAATTACAAAAAGTTCAATTCCTGTTTTTTTTGTTTTGCATTATCAATAAAAGTTGATAATCTTTGTGAACAACAATCAAATCAAATGTTGAAATGCTTTTGGTTGATCTAAGAAGGATACTTTTCTTGAATTGAAGTATACATTCGTTCTCATAGCTCAGAGTTCACAGTTGGAGCCATCTCAAGATGAAATACTCCTTGGAAATTCCAACGAACACAAAATATCTCTTTTTTATCAAGACCTCTAGATTAGACGACTGGCTAAGCTGATTAAGATTAGCTCAACCATTGATTTCTGCAATTATGATTTCTTGGTTTTGTGAAATTTGGTACAAAACAAATAAATAGAACAGAAATTAATGCTAAAAATGAAATTAATGCTTTTTTTTAAAGGTTTTTACTAGTTCTGTAAATGCAATGCAATTAAGTGCAACATTCATAGCTAAATCAATTGTTAAAGTCTGCTAATGATGTACAAAATGCACTCAGTCAAATTTTTCCAAATTTAAATTAAGATTTGTTTCACCACAAATAAATTTTTTAAGAAAATCTTGTTCACTTTCCACTTGACATATTTCACGAATTACTGCTATTTTTGAAAGGGCTTTTTCATAATAATGATTCACAAAAATTTCAAAAGTTATCATTTAATTAAATCTATAAGAATTAGATAAGCAAGGAGTCAGACAACTCTTTTTATTCTAACATATAAAAAAACTTAGAGTTTTGGAATTAAAAATAAAAAAATACTCGATATTTTAATATATGCAAAATTTTATGACTCAACAAACAATCGAATCAAGTTTAAAAGTGCTTAGTTATCAGTATGAGAAGTTGCTAAATTAAAATTATCAAGAATGTGAATACTGAAGATCCAGTTCAAGCTCAAAAACAATATTGAGGATTTTTCTTTTCTAATTTAAGTAATATCTGAGGAAAAAAATTGTTTTGATTAAATATATTTTTACTGAAAAAAATTGTAGATTAGTTGACAAGATTACCTAGATTTTATCAAAAATAGAAAAAACTTTGGATAATTCACATATGCTTTAAATTTTTAATGATCTTTTAGGGGTGAACGGCGGAAATCTAATTTTTATATTTTTTGAATTAAAATAAATATTTTTTTGAAAATAATGGAAATCTCAAAATTTTTTTCTTATTCCGAAATTAGTTTAAGCAACTATTTTGTTATCTTAATTCCTTATTAAAAAAGTTAAATAAAAAATTCGATGTACATGTATTATGTACTAAGTGATCATCATTACTTAATTTTTGTATATTTTCATCATATGCATAATCTATTTAGACTAAAAAGACTTAGATTTGTTTAATTTCAAAATTAAGATTGTGACTTACATTCCACTGGCTTGATAAAACAAAAGTCTCATGACTTCAAATGTAAGATTAAATTAAATTTTTGAATTTTTCAAAAAAAAAATTCATCTAATAACAATAACGTGATACATTAAAAAAAACAACAACAAAATTAGCTATGAGTGAAGAAAATTTAAGAAGTGACAGTAGTCGATCAGGTCTTCTTGACCTAGATCATGATAGCTATCAAAAGCCTACCAAAACAAGTTACAAAACATTTATGAATAGACAAAAAAAGTGTCCAACTTGCAAAGGAACAGGAAAAATTTATCAAGGTTAACTACGAAATTTAAATTTAAAGAAAAATAATCTAAAAATATTTAGATGAAGAGAACAAACTAGTTGCTTTGATTCCGGTGTCGGACAATCGTCTAAAACCAAAAAGAATGTAAAATAAATTAAAAAAAATTTTTTTATTTTCAGACTAAAACTAAATCAACTTAGATGGCTTTGGATTCTATTGACTTTTTCTATTTGCATCATTATTGTCATAATGCTTGTATTTTGGCTTTCACCTCGTAAAATCATCATTTCAGCTATCAAGTCCGATGTCCATCCATACAACTATACCTTTATAACAGACAAAAATTCCAGCACACTTGGAATAATACTTGAATTCGAAGAATTATTTCAAATTAAAAACGAAAATTATTTTTCAGTCACAATGAAGAATTTGTCTCTTCAGCTAAATCGCAATTCGCACATAACTCTGCCAAAAATTTCCTACACCAAAGACTACGTTTTACCTGCTAGGGCAAATGTTAACTTTAGTGTTCTTGTAAAATATATTATGTATTCACTAAATGATCCCTATGCAGGTCTTTGCATAACTGGCGTTTTAAACAATTTATTCTGTTTAATTTCTTCATCTTTTACGTTTTCGACTTTGTGGGACAGCAGTCTATTGCAAGACGCCAGCAAAATACAATACATCTATTGCTCAAATAGAACTCTATCTCGATATTGATTTTATGTAAAAATTTAGCTTAAAATTAAATTATTTTTTGAATAAAATTTTCAAAAATGAAACTTTAAAGTTTAATTTTCTTATTATACAATAGAAGTTTTCTATGAATATGAAAGATTATAGAACTATTTTGAATTTAAAATTTATTTAAATTAATTTTACTAGTGATCATGTTTTTTGAGAAAAATGAAAAAAAAATTTTGAATATTTAAAAATTTATTTGCATTGATGTTCTAAATAAAAGTTTCAAGCTCATTTCGCTTTTTAACAAATTCAGAATATTCATTCAGCTTTTCGCATTCTAGTTTTGGAATTTTTTTCTTAGCTGCTAGCCTTGATGCATTTCTCATTGGGGGATATTCACAAGCATTTTCTAAAATAGGCTCAAAGATGCTGCCGTTTGCATTGCACAAATTTGGAATTGATCGTGAATTAACTTTATCCTGATTTAGAACAATCGAACCACTTTTATTGCATCTTAAATTTATTGATTAACACAATTGACATTAAAAAATAAAATGAGAAAATATTTAGATTTCTATTTAAATTAATTAAAATATTTTATCTTCCAAAAGAAGAATATTGGATTTTCATAACTCATAATCATTTTTAACGAGACTCATTTTGTGTTTAAGTTTTGATTATTGTTCAACTCTTTTGTATTATTTATCAAAAGACGCAATAATTTAATTATTTCAATTCAAATATGAAAGTAATAACTTCATTGACATACTTTAAACATTTTTAAACAGTTTTTTTAAAAATAAATTATACAAATGTTTATTCTTAATTTTTAAAAATTATTTTATAAAGTTAAATAAATCAAGTGTTAATCGGTCTCACATGACATGGGTACTAGGCTCTTGATAAATCTTGAAATTATTGTAAGTAACAAAATTTAAAATCAAAAGTATTATTCAAATTTACGATAAATATTTGTTTTTTAATGCCATACTAAAACTTCAAAAAATTCGTTATGGAACCTCCAAAAAAAAATTTTTTTCGTCCTACTAAAAAATTAAAATTAAAAATTTTGGTATATTATTTTTTCGACAAGTAAATTTCGTCAAGATAATTTTCGACAACTTAATTTCGACAAATAATAATTAAGAAAATTAATTTTCGACAAAGCAAATAAAACTCGACAAATTTATTTTCGAATAATATATATTCGACAAACTGTTATAATGGATGATTTAGTAAATTCAATTAGCAATCTGAGCTTATCGCTTACTGCAAATTAGTTGCATGTCTTGCCTTTGTGCCACCCGATGATGTAATTGAAACATTTGTTTTGCTAAAAAAGCAGGCACCAGTCAAATTAAGTAAATTGTATAAATATTTTGAAGACAATTACATAGGAGCAAGAGGAAAATGATTATAATACTCAAGATGTTATACAATATTTAAGTAATTTATCTCGTTTAATTGAATATCATTAATTTTTTTTAATTGTAATAATTTATCGATGTATATTTTTTTATCTAATTCTTTTATCTAATAAATTTTTTGTCGAATTTTCGCACTTTTGTCCAATTAATTATCGTCGAAATTATATTTTACGAAATCATTTGTCGAATTTATTTTCTTGTCTAATTAATCTTGTCGAAAATTACCTTTACGAAATTTACTTGTCGAAAGAACGCAGATTCAAAAATTTTGGTATTTATTTAGCTTCAGGGATCATAGATTTTCAACTTTACTATCTTTAAAAATTTCTTTTTCGAGGCACTTTTACCAAAATTTTTGGGTTTTATTGCAGGGTTTAAAAAACAAATATTTACGGTATTTTTTAATTTGAAATGTTATGAAAAACTAAAAGCTTTTTTATTCAATTAAATTAGTATCAAGCAAACTTTGATTGTCAATTTTGAAGAAAATTTATTGAAAAAATAAACTATAAACTTTGAAATTTAAATTTATATTATTGTAAATAGAAAGCTTGAATTTAGTGAACTTCAACATTGATCTCTTGATCATAAAGCTATTTATCAATCTTGACCTAAACCTTTTGAACAACTTGTCTAAAAATTTATCTAGTATTTATCAGAACCAGTAGGAATATTTTCGATTCTGTTTACTTTTTACTTCATGAAAATAAGCATATTTTGAAACAAAAATTAATTAACTAATTTCAATATTTTTAATTTTAGATTTTTGATTGAAAATAAAAAAAAAATCCAAAAATGCTTAAACTCATTTTGACAAAGATGTAACATAAAGCACCAGAAAAACCCTCCGGATTTTGAGTGTTAAATTAAGACATCTCTTTTTTAAATAAAATTTAAAAAATCTTAAACCTAGTTAATTAATAAAATTCATTTTAATATTTAAATATACTTTAAAAGAGATTTCAAATGAGCCAGTTCTTCCTTTAGCTTGTTTTTTTCGCGCCAGCAGTCATTATCTGTGCAACAATGCGTTTTTACACCATTGCTTTTAAGCATTTTGTCATTTTCTGTTGTCTTAAAAAAAAAATTTAAAAATATGCCGTGACCAGTATTCGAAACTGGGTTGTCTCGGCCACAACGAGAAGTACTAACCACTATACTATCACGGCCTGGAGATGCCGGGTATCGATCCCGGTACCTCTCGCATGCTAAGCGAGCGCTCTACCATTTGAGCTACATCCCCTCGTTATCAAAACTATTCAAAATAAATACTTACTAGTAAATTTTTTACGATATTTGCATTTAGATCTGATAATTTTAATGAAGATCTTTGATAGAGCCAAACTTTTCTAAAATTTTTTGAAATATAAGAACTAAGAAATATGTCAGCCAACAAGATCACAACTGCTATTATGACACCGGCAATTAGGAGAATAAAGACAGATGAAGACTGTAATAGTCCGAATTGATCACTGTTTCGGCTATTTTCCTCAACATTTTTGCAAGTGCCTGAAAACCAAAATCTTTGAGTTCGCTCTAATTCACCCGAATGGGAGTATTCAACAATTTTTCTATCTATCATTTCTTTGTATTTGGAGCCTTTTGGCAAGGCGATGCCATAGCCAGTCATTGAATACCAGGATCCGACCACTCTTAGTTTGCAACCATCGTCCTGTCCCGCTCTATAGTCCAGAATTACAGCATCATATAAAAATGCATCTAATTTCCTCTTCTTTACCAGGTCGATTCCATGTGAAGCATTGTTTGCCATATATTTTTTCATATAGTCATACATTATCGGATGATTCTTTTTTATTATTTCCTCAGTACTTCCACTGCTCACAGTGCCAAATTTATAAGCTGGCTTATAGCCATAGGGATTAGTAAGTCTTGGATCTTCAACTCCTTTTAGATCCGGATACTCTTCACGAATGATCATGAATGCTGCAAGATTGGCTGTGTACGATGCGGTAAAAGCCAAGCATAGAGTTGCCCATATGTTAACCATGAATTTACTTGCAAACCCTGATGGTTGCTGTGCTTTGGTTGCCACTCGAAAAAGCAATACCCAAACCAACCACAACGATTTTCCGAATGTAAATTTCGAGCTATCTTAAATAAACAAATTGATTTAAATTATTTTACAAATTAAAAAAATTTATTTCATCTATTTGAAAAAGGAGTGTGCTTAAAATCCTCCTCCGACTTTAAAAATCTGGTTTAAGATTTTAAAGAATGATATTTTTCAGTATCTCATGTTGATTTTTTAATTTTTAATACTTTACTTCTTTAAGATAAAAATAAATTAAATATATTAAAAAAAAGCTTAAAAGTCTCCGGACTTTCTAGTACTAAATTTGTATGAAAATTTTTTAAAATTAATTTTTGGTCGATACAAACAATTAATCACCTACTACACCATGCTACATTTTTTAGTTTAAATTTTAGTCTAAAATCGAATTATCAATTCCATTTAAGATTTTTGTTTTTGTTTCTTTTTCAAATTCAAAACTTGTTAGTTTTTCATCTCGTTATTCGCTATTTGCGGAACATAGTTTTTTTTTAATGTTTATTAACTATAATCCTTTCCTGTTTTCCCCATTAGTTTTTTTTTTAAATTTTGAACAAAAGAATTCAAAAATTAATTGATAATATTAATACATTTAACTGTTTTTAAGAAAAATTTTCTTTTTTAAATGGTTAAAATTAAACGAAATCGTTGATAATATAACGGGTGTTCAAACAAGAATGCTCAAAAGTTTGTTAAGGTAAAAAAATATGTACAGTTATTTAATTTCATCTAATAATTAAAAAAAATATATAAAATCCAAGCTTTTATAATTTTTTAAAAAAGAAATATGCAATCAGGAATACCTAAACCTAAAAATGATGAGTGTCCTTTGATTTTTTAGCTTTTGATGCTTTAGATAATGTAAATATGTTGAATAAATTTTAATAGAAAAAAACCGGTTATAAAGAAATTTAAAAAATCAAATTTTAGTGGTTTTTAATAACACTTGATCAAGAAGTCATTAAAAAATGATCAGGGACTCATATTAATCAGTACTGCACAAAATTTGGTTAAATTTAGTTAATGGATACATAATTTTTTACCTTAACAAACTTTTGAACATCCTTTTTTAACATCTGTAATATTTTTTAAGTATTTATTTTTTAAACTTCAATATTATAAAAATCTAGGTTAATTATATATTTATCTAATGAAATCTTTCATCAAAGGTGCCTACAATCAAAGGGCATTAAAATTATTTTTACTTTTTTTTTTTTTTAGAAAACACTTAAACTTTGTCTTATTCATTACATTTTTATTTTAAGTCTTTTTTTTTTACATCGCCTTCTAGGCGTTAACTGAAATAAATAAATGTCTAAGATAAAAAAGCCTTTTTTTTCAATATCGAATGCAAATTTGGCTTGAATTTTGTATTGAAATTTTAGTTTTTTTATTTTTTTTAAAAAATCTATAATTTAATCCCTAAAGTTTTGTAAAAATATTCCAATTACCGTTAACTTTGACAATTGTGAAAGCTTTTGTATTTGGATCGGATTTCTTTAAAAAAAATTAAATTAATTATATGAACACTTCTTCTATCTTTAATTAAATACTTTTAACTTTGGATCATTAATAAACTCATATGCGCGATTGACTTTTTTCTTTTTATTTCGAAATTTAATAACTACCCATTCAAATAAAAAAACAGAAACTGCTACTGAATGAAGCGTTACTAGTAAAAGCATTATCCAAATAAGGTAGTCATATGGCTCTAAAAATAAAATAGAACATAAGTGAGAAAAAAAATTGTCTTTTTAATAACTTAAAAAAGCAGTGGTTGAAATAGTTCCGGGCCTGAGACTGACCACTATTGCTATTCCAGTCTCCATAAAAGGAATGCTAAAATCAATTATTTCACTTCTTTCAGTGGTTATTTTCAATGAAGTCATTGCCAAATCTGCTTTATTAGTTATCAGGTCTTTCATTAGACCGTTCCATTCGCCATTTTTGGATTTACCACCCCAAGCTTTGTCTTCAACTTGATAAATATCAAAAGTGAACTGTAACTTATCACTTAGCTCTATCATCAAATCAACATAAAATCCACTAGCACATCGAAATTGTCTTGGATCACTTCGATTAAATGCCCTAAAAATATCAATCTTTAACTTTGATTATAAACAAGAAAAAAATTACAATTCTTCTTTCGTAACTCGTACTATCAAAGATTTAGTTGGGCATGTTCCATCAGGTAATGGATCTTTAAATATTACAAAAGGAGGTTCTTCTAGTGTTACCACTTTGAGATGGAATTTGATCGGCTTGCCTAGCGGAGGTTTATGCTGTTTGCCCGGCCATACTAAATCATCCATTAGAATTTCTTTGTTATTCCAATAACCAACCTAAATAAAATTGAAATTTAGAAAAAAAAAGCCCCCAGGGAGGATCGAACTCCCGACCCCCAGTTTACAAGACTGGTGCTCTAACCACTGAGCTATGGAGGCTTCTTGAGCCTTATATATTTTAAACATATTCTGTTTTTTTTTATAGATTTTTTTTCATTTTAATAAATTATTAAAATTATTCTATTAATTTTAAAGAAATTGTTATTCAATCAATTCAATAATGTATTAAAGAAGCGTTTTTTTATACTTACATGGAATTTTATTAATTAAAATTTTATTATAATTTATTTGATTAGTTTAAATTTTAGTAAAATATTAAAGCTAATAAATTAAACAAGTAAGATCATGAATGATTGCTATTAAATATTATTAATGGTAATATTTTAATTTTTCTAGACTTGTGTCCTAGAGATATTTTTGTGTACTTTCTATAATTTCTATAAGTATGACTTAAGTAACAATCTGTTACAAAAAAATTTCTAAATAAATTTTTAAAGCTATGTTTTTTGAAAATAAAAAATCTACTATAGAGCCTCCATAGCTCAGTGGTTAGAGCACCAGTCTTGTAAACTGGGGGTCGGGAGTTCGATCCTCCCTGGGGGCTTTTTTTTTATAGATATTCAAAATTAAAAAAATTACTTGTTTCCATTCATATTTTTGATTCAAGTTCCAAATTTTAAATTCAACTGAATCAAGAACACCGCTTTCATTAAACTTCATAGAGCCTCTTTCACCTTTATTAATAGAAGCATTTAATAGATTCCTTAAAAAAATAAAATGAAAATTTTTAAAATGATGATAATTTATTTATAATACTTGTGAAAATTTTTTCCATAATGATATTTGATGGTGTTAAAATCAAAATCAGTTCCATTCCAGCATTTAGTATGTGGTAAAATAACATTCAATTGATCTTTGTTAACAGAAAGATAGAAATTTTCAACTGCACTTGCCCAAATTCTCATCGAATTGTGAACAATTGTGTCGCACATTTCATCAGCACTATTGTTTGACCACAATGCTTAAAATTAATTTTTTTAGATAAAATTCTTTTCATTTTTATTTACCCAAAGATCCGATTGGAAAATGGCTATATCTGTAACTATTGTACAACTGAGTATCAATAACATTTTTAGTTAGAATCCACATGTACTCGTAGGTCATGAGACCTAAGTGATTAGCTATTTCAAATATAGTATTGGTTTCATCTCTGAAATTGTTGAAATAATTATTTTATTTAGAAAAAAAATCAATAAATATTACATATGACAATGAAGAAGGATAACTCTAGTCTCTGGTGCTAAAAGTCTAAATCTCCGAATAATCTCTGTTTCATTCATTCGATTTTTTTTCAATTTTAGCTTAATTATTGATAAAATTTGAAATTTTTTCTGACTCAAATGAGAGTATTGCAAATTTTCAGCAGCTCTTAAAAACTCGTGAGAGCCTGAATAGTCTGTGACTATTATGGAATATTTAAGCCATTCATATCGAACCATTAAACTCATCATAGCTTCCATTTGATGAAACATTGTGGGAGCAAGCTGAATTTCATTTTTTCTAGGCCTATTCTAAAATAATTTAAAATTAAGAAGTATTAATTCTATTATTGCGTATAAAAAATAAAACACTAATTTTCTAATTTAAACAAAAAAATACCCAATTTTCAAAGAGATGTTCTAGGCAAAAATAGGAATCAAGATAGACTCGACTTAAAACATTATTTTTTTTTATTCTTAATTCTTAGAAAAAAACATATACAGTTTGTTGCAAAGTTTAGAAATTAATTATTTTATTTATCCAAATTTTTCTATATATTCAATTTTACAAATAATAGAGAAAAAAAATAAAAGCACTAATTTGAAATTTTTTCTTTCT
>PJRA01000376.1:254949-267480 GCA_016987375.1 Brachionus koreanus
GCAGTAACATGGAGATCAACAATCATGAAAGAGCTCACCTAAATGGGAATGACATGGGGAGAAGCAAGGGTGACGGCGAAAGATCGACTTGAGTGGAAATCAAAAGTAATGACCCTATGCTCCACAAGGAGCGAATAAGGAATAAAAAGAAAAAAAAAAAATTTTTGGCCCATTCGTTACTTCTATTTTACTCCCATTTTGTTGAAATTCATTTCGCCCTACAACGTCTTTTGCTTATTTAAACTATGGATAGTTTAATAGTTAATTTATTTTGTCTTGGTCTTTCATCAATCAAATTTTTCAAATCTCAGAAATTCTTAATTATCTGGGTCTATTTTTTTCTTGAATATTCCATAAGGTATACATAAAAGAATTTTGATAACAATCAAATTTACAAAAATACACACACAATAAAGCACATACAATTTTTAATGGCTCTAATAAAAAAAGATGAAATTTTTATTAATTTTTTGAGAGTATATTAAAAAAAATTGAAATGTATATTGGATTTTTATTAAAATTTATAGTTTAATGGGGGAAAAAGTATCAAAAACTTCTTGGATCTTCTAGTGTTAAGTAAAAATTAAAATTTCTCTTTGTTTATTTATTTAGCAGCATCATACCATTAAAAAACTAAACTTATACACTGTTTAATAAAAAATTATAAATAAATTATATTGTTTAGCAAAAAGAAAAATTCGTATGCTGAATGACACAACTTGGACAATTTTTTTTAATTTCTTTCAACGATTGTGAACTCACATTGGCACATTTTGTGACATTAAGACTTTGCAAATTATGACAATTAGCCGCCAAATTTCTGATTCCAGCATCAGTAATGCCATCGCAATATCTCAAACTAATTCTGTGCAGCGAATCGGACTTTAAGGCGGCCAGACGACACAAATACTCTATGGACTTATCGCTAATTGAGCATTTGGACAAATCAATTGTTCTCAATTCGAAAGGAATATAAAATTTCTGCTGCATTCTTGTCAAACTGGATACCATAAACTCACTTTGAATGAATCTCACTATTAAATTTGCACCAACTAAATATTTGATGAATCGGTCGGTTATTTTGCTACATCCTCTTAGATTCAGATATCGAATTTGGTGAAAAAATCCCACTTTGCACAAATAGATCAACGAATAGTCGGTTATAAGTGGACATTCGGCCAAGCTCAAGTATTTCAGCTTGTAGTCTTTAGAACTGGTGCTAATTTTGCTCTCACTTTCACTAATAGAGTTTTTTGAAGATGAGTGTAGAATTTTATCATTAGCCAAATATCTGATGCCCGTGTCAGACACCTTAACGCACTGGCAAAGACTCAACTCTCTCAAATTGGCACAATACTTGGCTATGTACAACACTCCAATGTCTGTTATTTGTCTACACCTACGCAAATACAAATTTCTTATGTACACACATGTTTTGCACAAAAATTCCAATGACTTGTCATTAATGTTAGAACAAAAGCTCAAATCAATGTGCTGCAAGTACAAATACTCGTTTATGTTGAATTTTTCCAAGCTTTGCTTGCGATCACAATTCTGCATTTTTTTGTGACCTAGAATTTTCCTATACAGTCCGTTCAGTGGTTTATTAATTTTTTTTTCACTAAGCACCAAGCTGGTTATGTTAAAACACCCTGTTAGATCCAAATACTTTAAATTTTCACAATTTTCAATTATTTTCTCGACTGAAGAGGATCTAATGCTGAGACAATTGCGTATTGTCAAGTGTCTTAGTTCGGGACACATGCACGCAATTAGCTCTAGACCACGATCGGTCAACCGGTTGGTATTGCGTATGCGAATTTTTTCAACACACAAACACAGCGGATAGGTTTGCCTATTGATTAGTTTGGTGAGCAAAAATTTAATAACCAAATCTACATTGAGTGCTCTGAATGATTTTTGGCTTAAATTGAGGCTTTTGGACTGGGCAAGTTTTTGCGGCTTGCGTCTAAAAAATCTGCTAAAAGTTAAATTTTTTGTGACCGGTTCGGACTTGGGAACAGCTTTTGGCACTGTCAAGCTGTCAGTTTTAATGTCTATGGATCGAAATAGCTTGTAAGTGTACTCAGTGGACCATATAATGCCGTGCCACCGTTTGCACACAAACTGAAGCCTGAGCATTTCAATGGTGCTCAATTTGGAAAAAATGCCAATTAGTATAAAATCATCCAAACTATTTATATTCAACTCATGGTTGTCTAGCTTTGGATAAACTTTGGTATTCTTAATTAATTGCTGTTTTCTGGCCAATTTTTGTTCTTCACGAAATTTAATCTTTCGATTAAATTGATTTACCATTATAAAATTTTCATATATTCGATCGTTAGTGTTTAGTTCTTTGCGTGTTGGCTTTTTAGCATGCGAACTATTCGAGCTAAATGATGACAAAGAATTTGACAATTTGTTAAGGACTTTTTTTTTCAAACAAACATCTGATTTGGTCAAATTTTTGTCCAATTTTGATTTGTTTATTTTGCTGCTTACATAAAAATCGTCATAGTAGGTGATAGAAGAAGTGGATGAGACTGTGGTAATGGGACTGGAAGATTGACTCGAGGAGAACGAGAGCTCTAAAGACAACTTTTTCGGATCCATCTGAAACTCTGGCTCTTGCTGCTTGGCTTGATCCTCGGTGGAAAAGTCAACATTTAAGCTTATTACATCATGGGTGTCCGATGAGGGCTCGCTGATCAAATTGTGCCGAAAACTAGTTTCCAATATGTCCGGAAAATTGAGCAAATGTAATGAATTGTTCATGTCATTGTGTCTTTCATTGTTAAGAGCCAGGTCCAAGTACATGTCTGCCAAACTAGAGTATCTATTATTCATGTCCTTGTATTGATTATTTTCCACGTTTTCCTTTATTTGTTGCCAACTTGAATTCAAATTGTTCGGTTTTTTGAGAATGGATTTGATTGAGGCCGAGTTAAGTGCTGTGTTTGAGCTCGATTTGTTCATGTACTTGAACGAAACTATTCCCGGTCTTGGATTGGTTTGCGTAGACATTCCGGCAAAGTGCGGAAATTTATCAGTGTAGTTTACAGTTCGTTTAAAATCAATAAACAATATTGATCAAATATTTTTATGTCATTAGATTTTAATTGCATTCGTTGAATCTCTTTTTTATTTTATGCTCTATTAAATTTTTGCATTCCAAATTGATTTCCTTTAATAAGAATTTAATTGGAGATTTTGTTGAATCTATCTACGGAAAGAATAAAAATTTACTAGTTCAATAAACAAGAGAGCATATGGAAAAAATCCAAGAGCTTATTTTAAATCAAAAACTTCAATCTTATCCTAGAAGTGCAGAGATCAATACATGTTTTTTTTTTTGTATATTATTTGTTTGAACCTGAATCTGTGAAATTAAAATTGGCTTATATTATTTGAAGTATCTACCCAAAAATTTCTAAAGTCAAATGCAAGTTGACTAAGAAAATAAATTTACATTAAAATTTTAGTGTTTATTTTCAAATAAATCAGAGTGGTTATTTAAGGTTTTCTTTTTTTTTTTGAGAGTGAAAAAAAGAGCTTATTTTTATTTAAATTTAAATTTAAACAAACAAAGTTCAGAATAAATAAATTAAATAGAATTTTAAAAGTTCTATTTAAAAAAAAAATATTTAAAAATTCTTGAAAACATATAGCTCTAGTCAGCTTTCTAGTTGAACAGTGATCTTTAGTTAACTTTTTTGACCAAACGAAGAGCATCCTGTTAAATAAAATTTTAATTTTTTGCTACCTGCTATCATTAAATAAATCTGAATAATCTTTTAAATGTAATAAATCTACTTATTCGACACTATACAAGGGTTTATTATCAATTAAATTAAATAAAAGATATTAATTGTTTTCAATAATATTTATTTAAAGTAATAATCACTTTTAGTCGTAAAATACAAATTATAAAAAATAATAAGAGAAAACAATAATGAAAGAAAAAGAATAAGTGCTATAGATATTACAACAACCGATGCTTAAATACTAAAATACTAAGTTGATATACTAAATAGAAATTTAATTCAAAATAAACTGCTCTTTTTAGGAGAAGACTTATGGCTATATGAAGAACCATAACAAACATACAGGATGTCGTTTGGTTACACAAGAACATTAAATATATTTATTCTAAAAATAAATATTTAGTTTTAATTAACTACTGCAACTAATTGAAATAGTCAATTAATTAGTAAAAAATAATTTTTTTTTTTAAATTTACAACAAGTATAAATAAAATGATTAATTATCAAAAGTATAAAAAAAATACCATATATTAAATTAAGTGAATAAAATAAATTTTATGGTAACATTAATTGATATTACTGAGCAAAAACATATTAAAGAAAAAGAAGAAAACCTTAAGTTGAGCTTAAAAAAATGTCAATTAGATGTGATCACTGATAAAAAGAGCTAAATAGAAATTAATTCAGGTTAGAAAATTAAGTTGATGATTAACTAGTGCAGCAAAAAAATTTTTCTTTCCTAATTAAATACTATTACAAAGTTAATTAGTGATTGAGTTGGTGAATTTATGTATCCCGAAAACCTATTAGCATTAATTAAGATAATAAATTAGATAAGTTTTTTATTTTTTTTTTGTTTAAAAGTTTTTCCTAACAAAAAAAGTATGAAAAACAGGTATTTTCAAATAAAATGAAAAAATTTCTTTTTTTATTTAAACAACTAAATAGCTATTTCCTTTTTAATTGTTTATTCTAGATCAAATTTTGTATTTAAAAAAACAACTAGCCAAATAATTTTTGTTTTAATTTTTGTTTGAGCATTTTTACTCATTATTACTTGAAAAAAAGAATCACACAAAATCTTGAAAAAGCTAAATTAAAATTTTGTCTATATTGAAAAATCGAATATTTTTTTTTAATTTAGCATCAAATTAAACAAATGGGAAATAAAACACATTGTCATTTTGGTAAACAAGGTTAACAGAAAATTAGCTTCTTATTAAAATAGTAACAAAAGAAAAGTAAAAATGGAAAATAAATTTTAGAAAATTCAATAATACACTCTGATTTAAATCCTATTACATAATTTACTTAAGAAAAAAAATTTTTATAATTTTATTTTTCAAGTTGATATTTTTTTAATGACCAAGTTGTTAGCAACTTTTGAATGAAATCTCAACATTTTCTTGTATAATTAAATAATTGAAAAAAAAATTAGTCTTTACTTCAGCCGATTTCTAACGAAAATAAAATCTTATTTATTTATTTGATGCAAAAAATATTTGAACAACTTTTTTTTTATTTTAATTAATTAAAAACAAACTAATTTTTTACCGAATTAATTTTTTTATTTCTGAATAAAAAAATAAAACTGCTAAAACTCTTTAAGAATAAATCTCAATTTAATGGAGTGAAGTCAATAATTTATTGCAATGGTTAAAATAGCTTTATGACATAACTATTAGAATAAAGTGCTTCGCTAAGTTTTAGAATAAAAATAAAACTCAAAATCTTTAATTTAATGTTACATAAATAAAACTGAATTAGCTTCATCGCCTAATATTTTAGAAAATTGATGATTATTTTTTAATTAATTTGCTAAAATGAATAATTTTTAAAAGCTTGCGCTAAATAGTAAATAGGAAAAATAAAATAGCTGGTTGGCCTTGAGCGTACATTTAAATCTGATCTTGACGATCAACAATTTTGAAGTGTCAATAATAATGAATGATAAGATAAAATTTAATATCATCTAGGTTAGATTTAATCTGATTTAAAATTTAACATTTAAATAATTTTTAATTAGTAATTTGATTATTTTAAAATAGAAAAAAATCTTAAGAAACTAAGCAAATTAGTAAAACATATGTTAAAAACTTTCGTAACAATTTAGTCCTTAAAAACAAATTCATTCAAAGCTTAATTGAATTTTAAGAGCCCGATAACAAAAGCCCTGTTTGCAATTTTTCAAATAAAAAATTGTAAAAATAGAAAAAAAATTAAAACTAAAAAAAAAGCCATAAATAATTATTTTAATAGAATAAGAAATTCAATAAATAGAAACAGCTCGAAACTTTTTAGCATTGTATTAAAATTTATGCATACCGAGCAAAATTCGTTTGTTTAACGAAATGAGCTCACCGTTTCCCAATTTAAATCTTGACTTTATATTTTAATATAAAAACAAGCCTTTCAATTGAATTTATAATTTCCGATTAAATATCATTCTGTGATACACAGCCATCTCTATTTTATTTAGTTTATTTTACATACCAAAATATATTTATTAAATTTACTCTTTAAATTTGCCGTGTTAGTGCAGCAACCCACTAATATTCTTTTTATTTTATCTTTATAATTCGAAAGTCTTACTATTCATTAAACTCAAGCTTGGAAAAAAAAATAAACCTCAATTTTTTTTAAAATAAACAAAAGACTTTGAAGACCAAGAGCCTTTAGTTGACCGGTTAAAATAAAATGTATCTTATTTGCAAACAAATTCTAATTCAATAGACTTTTTTGATCTGAGGTCTTAAAAGTCAAATAAGTTATTTAATATGTGGATCATATTCTTATCAATCAAAAGTCTAATCCTTTGCTTTTAAAAAAGCCCTGTGGTTTTTATTGAATAATAAACTTCTAAACAAAAAAATAATGCTTGTTTTAATATTGATCTTGTTAAGCCTAGACTAGTATTTGGGACTCTTACTTTTAAAATTGACTCTTAATATTAAATACCAAAAATTCGGCAAAAACACTCGTTCTTTTTTCTACTTTAAGAGTCTTAGATCTAAAATTTTTAACTGCTAGAATTCTTAATAAAAGCGAATTAAATTGATTCTAATGTCTAAAATTTATTTTTTCTTTAAATTATTTAAATCAAGTGATTCGTCTTAAATTTAGATTTAAGTTACAAGTTCAGCTGGAATTCAAATTGACCTTTACAAACTGATACATGAAAATCTAAATCAATATTTTATTTTATTTTATTTATATTTACTTAAAAAGAATAAAATTTAATATCATACATATTTTTTTAAATTACTTTATGGTAAATAATCTCTAAACAAGAGTTTAACTTTTACAAATCAAAACTACCATAATCCCATGATTAAAAAAAAATAAAATGCTAGTTGATTATTAGTATTTTTTGAATATATTGTAATGTTTGACAAAATGTTTTATTTTTAGGCAACATATTAGGGTTATTTACCAACTATTTTTTTTAAATAAATGAAAAGAGAAGTCAAATCAAATTTTTAAACTAATTTTTGGCATTCATGCAAGACATTTGATGTTTTTCAGCCAAAGTAATATAATTTTAAATTTATTCTAATTTCGAACTATAACTGTATGTTATTTTCTATTACTTTTAATTAATATTATCTTAAACTTTTGCCATTCGGTTACGTCCCAAAATATTTCCATTAATAAAATACTTTTGAACTACCAACTTTAATTTTTTGTGTATAAAAATGATTTTGTATTGATTCATTTAATAGTGAATAACAAAAGAAGACAAAAAAAATACATCAATAGTACAGAAATGAAAAAAGTGTCATAGTCTCTATAAGCTTAATCCATAAGGATCATAAGTATATTTTCCTATTAACTTAAAATAAGATAAAATTGTTTAATTTGTTTTTAATTTAAAAAAAGCCAATTTTAAGCAAAGTAAAATTTATGATCAAATTTCAAAATTTCAAACATGCTCAAAATTTATTCAATGAGTAATTGATTGCATTGCAGACTTCAGAAATTTTTAAACTTCAAATACCATATTTTTAAATTTGAAAAAAAAAGGATAGCCGCGTGTTATATTGCAAATGATGAAATTACGCATTTTAAATATTTTTGAGCACATTTGAAATTTTGAAATTTGATCATAAATTTTACTTTGCTCAATTTTAGACAATATTTTAAATAATTTAATTTAAGTTTGACAAGAAAAAACTGAAAAATAAGTCTGTTAGAATTAATTCTTTATAGTTTAGTTCGAAAAACTTTACTCTACAAAATTTAAGAACAAAACCTATTCTAAAAATAATTAATGTAATATCTTTTTAATGAAGATGTTTATATAATGATGATAAGACTAACATTTAATTCAAGTTTTAGTTTTAATCTTAATGAAAATAGCTCGCAATTTCTTATTTTTTAAAAAAAAATTCACTTTTAATTTAATGTAATAAATGGTTCAATTAAGTAAAGTATACAAAATAAATTGTTCGAAAAATCAATCAAATAACTAGAACTGATTTTTTTCGAAAAAAATTCACATACTTGTTGTAAAAAATTGAATCAAGCTACTCACTTAATATCAAGTCTAAAAATTAAAAATTTATTAAAAAACTGTTCATTTTTTCCTCAATTTACATTATAAAATTAAAAAATATCCATTTAAATTGTGAAATAAAGTCAATTTTTTTTTAAAAACTAAAATTTTAATTTCACTTTCAATCAAATAAATTAAAAAAATATATATTTTTACTTTGGTAGAATAATTATTTGTTGTTGATTCAAAAAATTTCATAAATTCGATAATTATTCTTTTAATCCTTTTTTTAGAGATAAAAAAATTAGTAATTTTGGGTCATAAAAATTGTGAATTTTAATATTTGAGTTTTAAAATTATATGATTTTAATTAGATTAAATACCAATTTTAATGGCCATGCATTAAACTATAATTTGAAAATATTTAAAAAAATCTGCACCATTGTATTTGAGCCAACAAAGACAACACGATCATTGCTGGCTAGATAAATATTAGCTTGAGTCAGAAACAAATTTAAATTCTTTTTAATTTTTTAAAAAAAAACTTAATAATTTCTTGTATTTTTTGGCCAAACAAAAATAATTTTATTATAATTAAAATTTACTAAAAATTCTAATTTTGTTTCACAATTCTCAATTTAGTTTAAAATCTGTTTAAATAAATTTAAATAAAACATTGCATTTTTATTTATTCAAATTTAAATCAATTAACACATTTAAAAATGGTGGTATAATGAAACTTTTGTCTGCATATGGTAAATATATAATTTTTTATTTATCGGAAGTTAAACCAATTTATTAGTATATAAATTAAAAAAAAATACTGAATCTTAATTTAAAAAAAAAAAAATTAGAAATAAAATTCAATCTTGTGCGTTAAGATGTTTACAAACTTTCAATATTTGACTTCCTTTATTTACAATTTAAAGGCAAATGACACTACTTAAATTTAGCTCATCATTGGAACTTAGGAGCGCATAAAAACCTAATCGGCTATTTTTAAACTATTAAACATGGAAAACTATGTATAGGTTTAAATCCAACGAACAACAACACATGAATAAAAAATTTAAAACAAAAATAACATTTCTTTAAAATAAATATCTGTTCACTTAAAGGAATTTTCTAAAATATCAATTGCTCGTTGACTTTGTTTCGGCATTTTGTATGATAGCGGCCAAAAAGCTCCCGAAATGTTCAATTAAACACTTTTCCATGTCAATTTCCATCGGCTCACTGAGATTATTGCGGTCATTATCATTTTCATCATCAGTATGCATTTTTTCACTTTCTATTTGACTAACGATTCTACCCATTAGGCTTTCACATGTTTCTTTTAAAACACTTGCGTCCATAGCTGAACTGTATGCTCGGCTGAAAAATTAAAAATTAAATAAAATTCTAGACAGAAAAAAAAGTATTTTTACCTAATTAATTTCTGTTTCTCGACTAGGAATTGTTTATTTTCGTTGAGAATTTCTAAATTTTTGGCCTTGAAATTAGTCGATGTTTTTGTTGAGGTATTAGAGCTGGACTGAATGCTTTTAGGACTAAAAAGCTGCTTATTCTGCTGTTGTTGTTGGATAAACTGTTGTTTCTGCTCCTGTTGATGCTGTTGCTTGCGGAGATCAGCCGCATTTGCCAATTGAAGCAATGTCCTAGTTGATTCATCACAATTTTTGCAGCCAACACATTTGCATAAAGCTGAGCATTGTATTTTCGCCAAAAAGCACTCGCAATATCGTTTAAGACAATTTGACTTTTTACAATTGCATCCTTTTACGTGACGGCTTTTAATCTCGTCCAGTTCATCCGTAGTGGCCGATGCTGTGATTAGATCTTCTATTCCGCTAGTTAAAGTCGGTTTTTGTGATATTTGGGCTGGTGCCGCCTTTGCTATTGCAAGTGAGGCTGTAAATTTTCCGATTTTGGACTGAAATGCTTGGGGATTGCGTTCCAATACCATCTTAATTGCTTTATTACGCTCTTCTTCGTGATCTAGGGTGTTAAAACAGTTAACACAATTACAGTCGTGACAAAAAGAACCCTGAGCAAAACAATCACAATATCTTGAAAAAATTTTTATAATAAAAACAAAAAATTTATTCTAAATAATATACAATTTGAGGCACATTGATTTAGTACAATTGCATGGTTTACGAGTTGAAGCTGATGAACTACTTTGATTTAAACTTATTGGTGATGTTTGTTGATGTGCCGCTTTCGGTTTGGTGGTCGAAATCTTTAAAATATAGGAAGATTAAAAATTAAGGATAATAAAATCTATTTAAAATTTTTGCAACATAGTTAAATATGCTATGATCAACTTTTTCATATGCTTAAATGTTTAATTCTTTTTAATGAAACAAATCAATGATATTTTTTTTGGTAAATAAATAAATCATGTTTAAAAATAAGTTTTTTCATTTTTTTACAAAAAAAAATATGCTTATATTTTTATAATTTCTCAAAACCATTTCGAAATTTTCTTTTTTTTTAATAAATTTGTCAGGAGTTAACTAGTTTTTTCTGAAAATATTAGCATTTATTAATAATTTAAAGTAATTTTTAATAATAATTGTCCCTTTTCAATCCTAGCAGATAACAGGAAAGCACTCATCTCCTTTTCCAGTATCTTTTTTTGAATATCGGCTCCTATCTGACACAGAGGTTACTACCAGAGTTGTTTAAAAATCACAAGTATTAAATCAAGTCAAAGTAATGACTTTGTTTAAAAAAACATAAAAAGTACAAATCATGACAGATTTATAGAGAATATTGAAAATGTATATAGAAACATTTTTTTTTTATTTAAATAAAAAGAATTAAGTAAAAATGAATTATATTTGGTAACTTAGTGAAAATTTGCAAAGTAAAAACCAAGAAATTATATAGTAATTAATTATTTAAAATATAAATTTTTTTTATTCAATAATAAATTTCTTTATATAATTTAATAATTACTTTAAAGTTACAAAGTCATGATTTGAAAAATCAAAAATTTTTTAAGTCAAAATCTTGACTTAACTTTTTAATCAGCTTCACAGCAATTGTTACCCAGTCAAAATCGAATTTTTGATGAAAGAGGTTTAAACGACAGAGATATTTTGAGGATTTTTCTCTACCCTCAGCGTGTTTTGAACGCTTGATTCGTATTTTCTAATACTAATAATTTTTTATACTGCATCAAAAATCAAAGATTTTGTAAAACGTGAAAGTTAAAGATTAAAATTTTCAAAAAATTTTCTTTTTTTTATTAATCAATGACCAGACTAGTGTTGGGTACCGTCAACGACGGCCACTAGACCACCATAACTTGGTGTTTGCCTTCTTGTTGGCCGCGTGGGAAAAAAAATTTTTTCTTCTAAATTTTAACTTAATTCTTTTATCTATCTAATTTTTATATTTGAAAATTTTTTAGACAAGGCTATGCTTAAAATTATTTAAACCTTAAAAAAAATAATGCATTTATAAGGATGCTGAATTATCTTTTTATAAAATGGCAAAAAAAGGAATCTCAGAAGCTTATAGCTTAATAATTCATCTCTCAATGATTGAAAAAATTAATAAGTAGAATACAAAAATATTTTAAGTTTAATCATTTTCCAAAATCAATCTCAAATCAAGGAAACAATAAAAAACAAAAAGTGATACATCTTTTGCCTAACGTTCCGATGTATTATCTTTTTCTTTTTTACTGGTCATGGTTTACAATCTGTAACCGAATCTATAAAATTTTCTTATCGTGCGTTAGTTTTCACAAAAATGAGACGAAAATTTCCAATTTTTTTTATTAAAATTTACCAGTCTAACTGAATCGGAAACAATCTCACATTTATCTTCAGCACACATATTTTCACATTCTAAATTATCTAAATATTCCTCTATGTTGCAAAATTTATCTAATTTAGACAAATATAAATCGTATGCATTATATTTAAGAATAGGTTTTTGTATTAACACTGTTTGAAGAATCACCAAGCATTTTTTCATGTTTTTTAATTCAAAAATATCTTATAAAAAAATTTAAATAATTTTATAAATGAATGTCATTTTTAAAAGCAAATTTTAAAATCTACGTAATTCTAAAAAGATATATTTATTTGAAAAATCTATTCAAAAGATATTCGACAAAAAGTACAATCATGTTAATTGGTACTACGATGCAAAACTCATGAGCTCAGTGAATAATGATGGACCAAGTGGAGGAGTAAGAGGAGCAAAGCATTGCATATGCTCACAGCTAACAAAATGTGAAGCAAGACGAAA
>PJRA01000376.1:279362-289754 GCA_016987375.1 Brachionus koreanus
CTCCTCCTTTTTTTGCTATTTAAAAAAATATTGGTTTCGAAACAAGTCACATCAAAAAATCATTGGTTAATTCAATGATTAATCGATGATCTCCGCTAATTCATCGATGAATCATTAACTAGGTTTTGACTGGGCTAGAATTGGGCAAAAAATAATATCTTAAGGAAAAAGCGTAATATCTCAACAAATTGACTCTTCCTTTATTTTTTAATTTTGAATTTTAAGGAAATCTTTTTTTCATTTTTAGTGTCAAAGGCCAAGGCCAAATCTTTTTATTTGTGTTTAAACTTTTTGAAATAATTTAACCATTTTTATTAAACTTGCAACATTATTACTTAATTAAGCTGGTATTTTAGCTTTTAAAAAAAATAATTAATTTATACTAAATTAAGAAAATAGTGATAGTATTAGTTATAGAAATGTAAAATGGAGTGTTAGGTTGTATTTTTATGTTTGCTATGGTTTTTATGGTAATCAATTTTTACAGTTTATTCGAAAGAAGGATAATCCATCAATTAATCGAGATTTCTTAATGGTAAAAATTAAAAATCTAATTTGAGTTTTTATACTAAATTTTTTTTTCAGTCAATAATATTTTATTTAAGACTTCATCCGAGCATATTACCAGAAAAAAATGATTCAGACAAACAAACAAAGCACACAAATGACGATTTATCTTTGGAATGGAGGCAGTATTGCTTAGATCCATTGTGCACCAATTTCAATACTTCTGTTCAAAAACTACTCAAGACTCCACCTTCAAATTTACATAACAATATTAATAATATTTTTATTTTCAATGATTTTTCCCATGAAAATTCAATTAATCAACCGACTAGTCCCTCATACATACTTCCCTCTAACAGAAGTAATTTTTTTATTTAAGATAAAGAAAAAAATTAAACAATGATAAAAAAGGGTCGTTTATTGAAACTGATTCAGCTTTTAAACGAAATTATTCGGTTCAGTCAAGCATACCAACAACTCCGACACCTATTTTAAGTCAAACATTTCAATTTCCTTCAATAGGATGCTATTCATTCAATGTCAATCAACAAGATAAAAAAAATTTTCAAAATTTAGACTTAAATTTAAGTAAAAATTTGACTTCACATTTTATGAATGAACATATTGATTCTTCACAAACACTTTTTTATGATTCAACCGAGTTTAACAAAAGTGAAATTGCCATTATGCCAATTAACAAAAAAAAGTCCTTTTCCGAACCGAATCTTAACATCGACTTTGAAAAGTCCGACTGTCATTTACGCCACAAACAAGTCAAATCTGAAATGAAAGACAATAACATCAATCAGCCATGTGAGTTTGGCTTCGATTTAGTTCGAAAAAAACATTCAACTCAGCCTCTTACCACTGACTCATCGACTAACACATACGATGGTACACACATTTTTTTTCGGATTAAAATTTCTAAACTAATTTTTTGCTTTTAATAGACGAAAATTTAATATCTAGCCAAAATAGCTTGAATAAACCAAATACAAGCGAGTCAAGTGACATAGTAAATGCTTATATGATTGGACTTAGTCATAATGCTACAGAAACTGATTCAAATCAGACTATTTCAAGACTTAAACAGGAAATAAACCATTTGGTCATTCGGCTTATTTATGAGCGTAATTTACGAAATAGATATGAAGAAGATTCGAATAGACTTCATTTTATCAAAATAGAACGCGATCAATTGATAACAGAAAAAAAATTTTTAGAGAAAAATTTGCGACAACAGGTTGAGGGATACAAAAATGAAGTTGAAGAATGTCTAAGCATTCAGAATAAAAGTGAAATAAAAGCTTATAAAGAAGAATTGGAACAGAAAAATGAAGTCGTAGAGTATGTTAATTAAATTAATATTCTAAAAAAAAATCTTTTCTTGCATAAAATATGGCTGATATTTGGTTCATTTAATTCACTAAAATTTGAGATTAATGCCGATTTGAATGTGTTTAAACTCAATTTCTTAATAATTAGATTTGTTTTCATATATTAACATCAAAAAATTTAATCCAACAATCATGGCATCAGATTCTAAACCGTTATAAAGGGACCAAAAAAATCAATTTTTTTTTAATAATCAATTTAATCTGAAGGAGCTAAAGCTCGGTACAGAAATACAAATAAATAAACAAATTTTTTTTTTAAAGTTTAGTTTTCTATTCTAATTAAAAAGCTTTTCTCTTTAAATACTGAAAATTGACTTTTGAGCACGGCTAGGGTCTATGTTTTTGTGTTTAATTTATGGTCTAGTTTAATAATGTAAATTCAAGTTTTTACCATACCCTTCTTAAATATTTCATTTTTTGGGTGTAAATATATAATATTTTTTAAATTTAGAGCACTGCGAAAAAAACTTGATGAAACTGAAACAAAATTAAGCGAATTATTAGTAGAAAATGAAGAGCTAACTAAAAATGTTAAAAACAAAACTTTAGTAAAGAAAAAAAAATTTAAATTTGCAACAGAAACAAAAATTAAATTCTCTTATTTTAAAGGAATGTGACAAGTTGGCTCAAAAGCTCGAAAATGAAGCTAATTTAAGGGCAAAAAATGACATAGATGCAACTTATGTTAAATCACTGCGGTATACGGTAAAACTTGTTTGTTGTAAAAGATTATTTTTTTAGTCTTTCAATGTTCTAGGTTGATTTGCTACGCAAAAAAATTCTTATCATGGCTAAGTCACAGAAAAAAATTGAAAAACTCACTCAAGAAGATGTTTTTGGTTTTCAATTTAGCAAAGATCTGGAAGGCCAATATGGATCCATTTTACAACAAAAACCATTTTACCAGTTTCAGCAAGAAACAATTGAGATACAAAAAAAAGAAATTGAAATATTAAAATTAGAAAACAAATCTTTTTTAGCTCAACATAATGAATATGCAGTTGAGATGGAAAAAATTAAACAAGCACTAAGCTTAAAAGTAAATCAAATTTTTTTCTACTAGTTTTAACTATTAATTAAAGACAACTGAGGTTGATGAATTAAAGCAAACATTGCAAATGGAAGTAATTGATATGAAACGAGAATTGATCAAAAGCCATAATCGAATTCAGACATCTTTGATGAAAGTAAACAAGCGATTAGAAGAAGAAATTTTAAAGCTTAAAAGTAATCTAAATGAAAAAACAAAATTAAATGGTAAATTGCACGAACAAATTGACAAAATGCAAATTGATTTTGAAGAATTAAAAAGTCTTAAGTTGAATGCTTTTTTTCGAACAGACAATGAATGCGTAAAAACTTGATTCGTTTTTTTTTTGTCATTTATTTTTTGTTTTTTTTGAGAAATTATTTTTTGTCAAGCTGTATTATCTTTAGCAATGTCTAAAATAAATTCAAGGCTATTGTCATACTTGAACTTTCAAGTATTTTCGACATTAAAAATGTCTTTGAAAATTTTACCGCCTATAATAAATTTTACAAAAATTTAAAAAAGTCTTAAATAAAAATATAATTTCGTATTTTTCTAAATTTATTATTTTGATTAAAATTATTAATTTACAACATCAATTTTTCCATTCGTTTTTGTTAATAAAACTTGGACTTGGACTAGTTGACCAATCGAAAAAGTTACGAGCTTTACCATTGACTATAGCGACACCTTGTCTCTTCGACAATGGTCTAACTTTGAGTAGTTCTTTTTTAGTTTCTCTAAGCCTTTTTTCTGCTTCAGTTTTTCTAATTTTCTCTCTTTCTTCGTCTTCTTTTCTTTTAGCTTCTTCTTCTCTTTTTCTTTCCTTTTCTTCATGTTCTTTTTTTTTCAAGTCCTCCAGCCATCGATGAAACTTTTCTTCAAACTTTTTCTTATCAGCTTCTTTTTTCTCTACCTTAAAGAAAAGGCTAAATCAATTTTTTTCAATCAACGAGTAACAAAAACTACTTTTTTCATATTTTCCTCTTGAACTTTATGCAGGTCTTCCTCGAGTTTTTTTTTCTCTTTACGTTTTTTATTCAACCACTCCATTAATTTTTTATTCTTTTCTTCTTCGGTTAAATTGTTGTATTTGTTATTTGACAGCATTTTCTTTTTTTTTTGAAAATTAATTTATTAAAATGACGATCATTAAATATTAAAACATTGTCTTCGCCTAAAAAAAATTATCTCTTGGTAATAAATTTTTTAATTAAGACTCCTTTTTAGAATATTTTCTTTTATTTTTAAAAAATTTTAAGTAATTTTCAAAAAGAATTAAATTGAAATATTTATTAATAATAAGCCGGATTTTTCTAGTGTTAAATGTAGCCAAGAGTAATTTCAGCATTTCAAAGTCTGCGAAAATTTTCTGAAATTTTAAAATAAATACAATTTCATTTTTATCATATGAAAAATAATTTTTTTTTAGTCAATGTACAATAAATGTATTGGAAATTTAATCAAAAAATGGCTGTCATGTTTTCAAAATTTGAAGCTGTGTTTGTAATCGATTAACTTATAAGTCGACCAATTTTTTTCAATTGATTTACAATTAGTTTAATTATTCTGATAAAAAATTTCAATGTTCAAGTTTAAATATGCTTTTTATCTTTAAATTAGTAAAATTAAATATTTCACTTTAAGAAAAAATTTTGACTTGAAAAATTTTTTATATTGATATTGCTTTATGTTTAAAATTACGAAAAAAATACTGCAAAAAAATTTAGTTGAGTAAGTTTTATCAGGATAATTGCGAAAATAGATGAAAAACATGATAAGGGATAACTTAATTCAACAGAAATAAAATTGTAATTTATTTTTTTATAGAAATATTTGAATTTAATAAGTCACTCCTATTTTGGTTTACTGAATATTTAGTGAATATTCTAAAAAAGATGAAAAGAAAAAATAATTCTTTTAATGAATAAGATTTAAATTAATCATTCAATCATCATTTTGAGAGTGATTTTTGTTTGATGAGGTATCAATATTTAATATTTTTTCAACTACAGTTCTGGATATTAAAAAAATTTATCTATTTATGAAAATTCCAATAGGTAATGAAGAATATTTTTTAAATTTTTAAGAAACTTGAAATTAATCTGTGAAGACAAAAATTACTTTTCGTTATTCGAAAAAATTGATTTAAATGTTTTCTTGTATTTAAAAAAATATTTTTAAATTTCCTTTATTTTTCCTTACCATTTTTTTTTCTCTTTTTATCTTTTGAATAGATTTTTCATATGAATTTATAAATAAAAAATATATTTTAATTAAAAAAACGTGAAAAATGCTAGGTGCTTCTAGTGTCCAAATGCCTATTTAAAGTTATCAACTTACATTTTTCATGTCATTTTTCATTTTTTTTTCGTTTTTTAACTTTTCAATTTTTTTCTTAATATACCATTCTTCCCATGTTAGCCGCTTTGAATTTTGACTTAATTTAAAATTTAAACAAAGCTATTTATTTTAAAACAAAAATTACCTTTCATCATTGTAGTTATAGTCATAGAGGGAAATTGTTTCGCCAATATCACTCAATGAAGCATCCAAGTCAAAATAATAATTATTTAACTCTTCTGAATTAATAACTAAAATGATTTAGGAATTTAAAAAACAAACGAAATTTTAAAGATTTACCTTTAGTTTGATTCATTTTTAATAGAAAGTTCTAAAAATCTTATTCAATTGATTATTATTATTATTTAGTGAATATTTAGCTACCAATTTTTAAAATATTTCGCTGATAAGGGTCAATATTCTGTTACAATGGAAACAAAATAAAAAATTTTTCTAATTAAGTCCAAATTTTAGTCTTCACTGATTTAAAGCAGCATTGCAAAATTTAAATTTCAAATTTCTAACTAGATAATAATGCATTCACTCTATTTTTTAGAAATTCGTTCTTTTGAAATTTTTCAAAATTTAAACTCATGCCAGCGAATTTAATTTTTTTTTATTTTAGATTGATAATATTTTGAAAAATTGACTAGTTCAAAATGGTAAATATTGACTGAAAATTTGATAAATTTTTATGTTTTAAATTTTTAAGCCAAGTCAAGGAAAAAGCAGTAAAATGCTGCACAACATTAATTACCGCATTAGAGTCACCCTTCAAGACAGTCGGCAATTTGTTGGCACTTTCAAAGCCTTCGATAAGCACATGAACATAATACTTGGAGATTGTGAAGAATTTAGAAAGATTAGACCAAAAGGTGGTAAAGAAGAAAAAGAAGAAAAAAGAACACTTGGTCTTGTTTTGCTTAGAGGTGAGCACTTGGTCACAATAACAGTTGAAGGCCCTCCACCAAAAGAAGATGTCACAATGGCTAGAATTCCTGGTTTACCTGGAGCTGCCGGTCTCCCTGGTATGGGTCGTGCTATGCAAGCTGGCAGAGGAGTAGTCCCACCTGCTGGTATGCCGCCAATGCCACCAGGAGGCCTTCCTCCAAGAGGCCCACCTGTTCCAGGTTTGATGGGTCCTGGTCGTGGAGGTAAGATTAAAAATTGAGTTTATTATTCAAAAATTTTTTTATTTTTTTTTGTAGTTGGATTACCTGCTCCCGGTCAGATGGCTCCACAAATCCCGATCCGACCTGGAATGATACCCCCACCTTTGTTGCCACCTGGTGTTCCACCGAGAATGCCTCCTCCACCACCTCAATAATATCATTATTTGTCTAACAATTATTAAAGAATTTAAAAAAAATAGTTTTAAAAGTTAACATTTTATTATTTTTGTTTATGATGATTGTTTTTATGTAAAAAATATGTTAACCATAAAATAAAATTTGATTCAAAGCAAAAATTTTAAATAAAATACCAAATAGGTTTAAAAATATATTGTTCTCATGTCTAAAAGCCGAATTGCAAAAATCAGATGAATTGCAAAAATTAAGCTGAGCTTGATATCCATCTAAACGGGTTGAAAGTTCATAAATTTTGTCACTTCCTGCACAACCACGCAACATTGAAGAGCTTAGATCTGCCATTAAAACCGAAGATTTCTTTTTGAAAAATAGATGTAAAAAATTTTTTAGATTAATAGATTTTAATTTTTTTACAAAACAGTAAGCTGCTTCACAAGAATCCAATTGATCATTTGTTGTTGGACTGTTGCATGAGTTTTTAAAGACAAAATCATTTTGTTGACGCCCGTAATTAGCGCATTTGTAACACTTGAGAGAATAGATAAGATTGTTAAACGAAAATAACAAAAGAACAATTAGGTTTTTTTTCCACAAGTACATTTGAAAAATATACCAAAACGCTTTTTTCTATAAATTATTAAGCTCCATGTTTTTTTTTAAATAAGAATCTTTCCAAGTTTTAATTAGATTTTTTAAATTAATTGCTTAAACAAACAAAAATAAGCAAGATTAATTATTTGATCATAGTTACCAGGAGAGTTTTTCATATGAATGAAACCAATAAAAGTAAATCTTCAAATTTATTTGGGAAAAATTATTTTTTTTAAATTAAATATATATTGAAATTATTTTACTTTAAAACACTTAAAAGTTTTAAGTCTAAGTCTAAGAAAAAATAATTAATAATTTTTATTTAAAAATTAATATTTAAAATGCTTGAAGATGATACAACATTAAGTATCTTTGATATAGACTTGGAAACGGTTTTGATAATTTTAATTTTTATCACCAAAAATTTAAATTTATTTTAATTGTATTAATCTTAAGTATTGTTGATCGATCAAAGGTAATAGAAAATTATTTCTACCAAAATATTTTCTTGAAACGTCTATAAAAGTCCAATTTATTAATTTACTATTATATTTAGACTTTTATTAACTATTATGAACCCTTTAATGTTATTTTTCAAAGAAAACAATCATAATTCAATAATAATTAGCATACAGTTTTTACTTAATTATTATTAAACTTAAATTTAGAATTTAAATCAAAAACCTTTTAGAAAATAAAAAATTTTTAAGACTATTTTCATTCGGACAAAGAATTTATACAATTTATAAATTAGCTTTTTTTTTAAAAAACTCACCTTCAAATTTAAAACAGAATCAAAAGAAAAATGACACAGGAAATTTGAAATATAATTTAAGGTACAGAAATCAATTATTTGAAGCAATGTGAAAAGATCTTGGAATAATATTTTAGTTTTGGTCACCCTCAGCTGCAGCCACTATTATTAATATATGGTCACTGAACCCCCAAAAAATGGTGTTGACCGTCTTGATGTCCGCAACGGATAGTTTTTTTTTTCAAAATTTCATCATGTTTTCAATTCTGTTGTCTCAAATTTACAAATTTTAAATTGTTTTAAGTTTTATTTTTGTACACGGTCATCAAAGCGCTCAACATCATTTTTGGCGGTCCAGTCACCATATATATACTAATATATACTAATATTTTTAAAAAAGATTAATAAATTGAATTATGATCAAAAAATCAAAGTAAAAATCCAATATTTAACAGCATTAAATTAGATTTAACAGACTCTTTTGCAAGACTATTTACCATTTAGCGTGAATATCTTATATTTGAATGATTCTTTGGGATTTCATTTATAAATTAATATTTTCTTGCTAAAAAAAAATCTAGTAAATTCTAATTTCTATACGAAGATATAATTTCAAATTTTAACTCTTATGTATAATAGATTTTGGTTACTAATTAAATCAATAAAAGATGATCTTATCTGAAATTCATAATTACTAAAGATTTGAAAAAAATTCATAAGATTTATTTAAATTGATAGAGGACTAAATTTTAGACTTAGGAGACACTGTCCTCGAATAAAAAATAATAGCAAGCGTTTCCATGGAAACAAAAATATTAACAAAAAATGTGAACATTTTGAGTTTATTTCAAACAAATTTAGAATTGATAGTTTATT
Source organism: Brachionus koreanus (assembly GCA_016987375.1). Lineage (NCBI taxonomy): Eukaryota > Metazoa > Rotifera > Eurotatoria > Ploima > Brachionidae > Brachionus > Brachionus koreanus. The sequence goes on from PJRA01000376.1 coordinate 288,171, forward strand.
ATCAGAATAAAATGCCTACTTTGATTGAAGAGATACCTGAGCCTGAAAGTGGTGGCGAAAAGGTTTCAATACCAACACAAGAGAATAACATCAAAATCGAGAATGTTTCTAAAATTACAGAGATTGTGGAAGAAAAAAAACAAGAGAAAACTGTTAAAAATGATACATCCCGTTTTGGACCTAAAATGACCAAAGAGTATTTACGTAAACATTGCAAAGAACAAAAACTTTATTTGACGCCGTACTTGAATGATGTTTTATATCTTCATTTCAAAGGCTTCAGTACTATTGAAAATCTCGATGAATACACCGGACTCAAGTGCCTTTGGCTTGAATCAAATGGTATTGGTCGGATAGAAAACTTGAACAACCAAAAGGAACTCAAATGTTTGTATCTACAACAAAATTTGATCAGAAAGATTGAAAATTTGGAGCCACTTGAGTTACTTGACACAATTAATTTAAGCAATAATTACATTACAAAAATAGAAAATTTAAGCTGTTGTAAAAAATTGACTTCTCTGTGCGTATCTCATAACAAAATTGAATCATATAAGGATTTGGAGCATTTAATTGAATGTGAATCAATTTCATGTCTAGATTTATCTCATAATTCTATTGAAGATGCTCAAGTCATTGAAGTGTTTGAGAATATGAAAAATCTGGTATTTAGTTTTAAATTTTTGCTATATTTAAAATTTTTTAAATATTTTTTTTCTCAAGCATGTGCTTAATCTAATGGGCAATCCTGTTATTAAAATGATTAAAGATTATCGTAAAACATTAACTGTTCGAATAGTAAGTAGAAATAAAATTTCTAACTTTTTTTTTTCATCTAGCCGTGAAATAATTAGAGTTTTTGCAGCATATTTTTGGTTAAAAGTAAAAAAACTTCTGAATTTTTTAGAATTTTTTTGTGGTCTTAAGTGTTAGATTCAGTAAATTTCTAAAAATTAAATTTTAATTAAATCTAAATATATAATTTTTTTCAAGTGAAAATCTTAGATTTTAGTTTTTGACACTGGCTTAAAATCTAAATCATAGTCGAAGTTCTAAAAGGAAAGTTTTTGCATGCTTTTAAAAAAGTCATAGAAAAATTTTTATGTCATTTATTTTAATTTTGTTTCTTTAATTTCTTTAACTTTGTCTTTTTTTCAAAAAAAATTCATTCAATTTTAAAAATTCTAAAATATATAATTTTATGTTGAGTCATAAAATTCAGCATTTTTTAAAGAGTTGGATATTTTTTTTCCAGCATCTTGGCAATTCAATAACTTAATGTCATATTAATGTTAAAATAATCAGGATTAAATTTTTTTAAATGGTATGTCTAACTCTTTGTTTATGTAATTATTAAAAATTCAAAAAATGAAAATTTAAATAAAAATTTTGTAATTTTGCTCCTGTTCCGTTATTATTAGATTTTAATATTCAAAGACGAATTACCGTAAACTCTTGCGATATCATGCATGGGATAACTTTTGATTCTTAGGTTTTAGTGCACGCATAAGCGACCATCCTTCCCATGTTAAAATCGGCCCCCTTAGGATGCGTGCATAAAAATGCAGATTTCATTATTTGACG
>PJRA01000376.1:290149-312110 GCA_016987375.1 Brachionus koreanus
AATTTTTGTAACATTTCAAAGCTTTATTTTAAGACTTTTGAAAAAGGCTTCTAATTTCTAAAAATGCATTGAAATTTAATTGCGCATTTAAAATGTTTCGATCATTTTTGAAAAATGAAATTTGATCAAAAATTTTACTATGCCTGTAGGAAACTATTCAAATAAGTTAAAAATTTAAATATAAAACTTAAATTTAAATATCGAAAAATAACTTTTGGCAAGGAAAATAATTGCTTTTCTAAATTAGCACAAAAGAGTGAAACAAAAATCAGAAAACTGATGAATTTTGCTTTTTGAATAGCTATATTTTTACGGAAGTAGACAGTTAGAAAAGTCTACTACACTTTACTTCATCTGCCGCTTGTATTTTTTTATAACTTTTTTAAAAAATTTTTAAAATAAAATCTTTATTCTAAATTTTAAATTAATAAGCTTTTATAGTTCTTTTTTAAGCTCTAAAAAACTGCATCATTTCATTTAGATTTTCGAATCCAAGTTTTGGCAAAAAAACTCTATTAACAATTTTAATCTTTTAAGAAAGGACTGACTTATTTGGACGATCGCCCAGTATTTCCACGAGACCGAGCTTGTGCAGAAGCATGGGCTGTTGGCGGCAAGGACGCCGAAAGAGAGGAACGCAAAAAATGGGATAATGCTGAACACAAAAGAATTATGGATAGTGTTAATGGTAAATTATTTTGCTAAAATTTTAATTTTTGAACAATTTGTTTCTCAGATTTACTTGCTCGTCGTGATAAGTTTATTGCTGAACGCAATCAATTAAGACAAAATCAAGAAGAAACTAATCAAGACGACGGTGTTGACTTGGAAAATTTGGAAAATATAATTGCGCCCAAAAAAGATGAAATTTCAATAGAAAATTCAAAAGAAGATAGCGAAGAAATTCCTGAATTGGAGCAAGTTGATGAACAAGAATTAATAGAAGTCAAAATAAACAATCAACAGGAAGAAAAATTGTCGATTTTTTCCCAAAAAAGTGATTCTGAAACAAGTATTATTTTTTATAAATAAAAAATATTATTTTTTAAAATAAAATTTAATTTAGATTTGATTCCAAGTGAACTGTTAATAAGCGAAATTAGTGCAAATGAAGAGAAAGTTAGCAATGAGCTTCCAAAAAAAGTTTTAATAGAAGAAATTGGATCCAACGAAGATCATAAAGTGAAATCGGAATCAAATCTCACTGATGCTCAAAATGATTAATTTTTTTTTCTTTAAATTTTTGTTGTAGTTTTTTATTTTAAAGAAAAATAATTTAATTGATAAAATTAAAGACGTAAACTTGTTTATTTCTTCCTAAATTTATTTGAAAAGCTCTTGATTAATCCAAAATTATCCAGATGAGTGTAAATTAAAAAAATAATAGACACAAAACCAATTGCTGCTATAAATATTTCATTAATATCTTGAACAAATAGAATATTTTCGTTCTGCCAATCTATTAATACAATTTCATTGCGACTGTATCTTGAAAAAAGAACAAATGCCACATAAGATGGAAACAAAATTAAATGGCATGATGTCATTATCCAAATCTTATTTAAACAAAAGATCATAGTTGTTCCGATTAAAAGGAGAAAAACATTTATTAAGTAGTAAAGTCTTGTTTTGTATATCGCGTCATTTTGTTCCTGGTAAAAGTGGTTGAAATTTTCAAAGACCAAATAATTAAATGTTCTAAATGAATGCTTAAAAGCTAGACTGCTAAATTCAGCTGCCAAATATGTAATCAAAAATTTTCTGATCCAATAATTCATATGGTTATTAAATGGTTTGATTTCTCAGATTTTTCATTTATTTTATTATAGCCGTTTCCAAAGAGAATCAACTTATATTTTTCAATTCAAGTTAAATTTAAGTTAAGCATATAGAAAATTAAAAAATTATTTTTGAAAATTTGGCATTTTAAAAATTTTGATCAAAATTTAAAAATAATACTCAAATTAAATTTTTTAAAATTATTTAGCAAACATTTGAAAATGGCGAAGGCATTGTGAATTTTGGAATAAAAAACAAAAACAAAAATTTTAAACTAAAAAAGCTTTTTTCTAAAGGTCAAAAAATAGTTCTGCAAAATGTATCAACTGATACACATTTTGTATCACCCAAATTTAGTCTGGGCAAAAACTGTGCAATCGTGCAAAACAGTATATTAATTAGGAGATTATTAAAATTAAATTGCAGAGGTTTTACACAAACTAAATTTGGATGATACAAACCTTGTATCAGGAAAAACATTTCGCAAAACAATTTATATTTGAATAAAATTAATCTACTTGTCATTCTTAAAACTTATTAAAATAATATTAAAAATGAATAAAAAATTATTTCATTAATTTTTTTTGGACACATTTAAGTAAAAATATATAAAAAATTTTTAGTTTATTTCTTATGTTGTTTTTAATATGATCATATTTAAAGTATAAAAAAATTTTTTTTGAGTTTTTATATATTTAATTTTTAATGTTGATTTTATTAAAAGTTTGATAAAATTTCTATACATGATTTAACAGGGCCACAAAACATTAAGTTAAACATTGAATTTTTGTTTCTGCAAAAAATTTTTACTCAAAAAATATTTAAAATCTTTTTATGCATGATCATTTTAATTTGATCATTTACTTCAATTCGGTAAAAATAAAACTGTAAAATATTCGATTTTCAACATTTATTGCTAACCCAATTGATTTATTAAAACAAAAATGTTTTAATTCACTATACCGCAGTAACTACTACTATTAATTCTATTTTTTTGAAAAATATTCGGTAGAAAATAATAATTAATTAATTTTAAGAAAAAAATCAATCTAGTATCAGAATTAGTGGTGGTAAAATAACTGTGACATGAAATAAAACATTTGAACAAACATTGATGCAGAGCATGTCAACAATTAATGAAACGTTTTATCGAGATACTTTTAGAGGTTGTGAATTGTGAATAAGTTGATTAAGTTGTCTGGTAGACCTCTACAAAATGTTTTGAAAAAAATCTAAACTTATTTTTTAAGGTTCGCGCGTAGCAAAACTACCATACAATCTGAATTTCAAAGAACTGACTTAAAAAACTTAGAAAAACAGTTTTTTTTGGGAAAGTAAAAAAATAAAATAAAATTTTTGACCGCAGTCCTGCTAAGATTCAAAAAAAAAAGTATCCTGTCTTCAAGCCGTAAAAACTCATGTTCAAATATGCATATTCTAATAGCATTGCATCAATTGTGACAGAGAGTAATCTCTTCTACAAAATAGTGGCTTATTTGAGATATCATACCTTTATTTTACGAAGATCTTGCTCCTTAGTGTTTCAAGATTTAACTGACTTGTATGTTAATGAAATATATACCAATTAGTTAAAGACGTAAAATAAGTCAATCGTCGAAATATCTTAAAGTGGGTATAAGATATTTCAATATTTTAGAAAAGATAAACAGATAATCCATCAAATGATTGAATATTATAAAATTTGGCATATTGAATTTTATTTTTATTTGATTTTATATTAATAAAACCTTTTGCTGCTTGGGCTTTTTTTATTCAAATTTTTGCTAAAAATTGTCAAAGAGAAAAAAAAATTGCCAAAATTTTCTCTTATAAACATGATTGTTATGCTCATTTTGTAAAAAAAATTGAAAAAATAGGATAAACAAGAAATAGGATTTATACATATGAAAAATTGACTTTTATTGAAGCTGTTTTTTTAATAAATTTTCAATTTTTTTCGAGCTTTTGATAAAAAATTTGTTTAAATACGCTCATTAAAATTAATTTTGAAAAATGAAAAAAATTTTAAGTTAAAATTGCACTAGAAGTTCATAAATATATTACATAGCTTTTTTAGCATAATAACATATTTTTAAAAATTTTGCCATAAATCGTATCAAGCGTCATGGTATTGTAATAAAATTTATTCCAATAAATCAAATTCTAAACGATTTTTTTAGTCAGAATGTCACCTATCCATTCAAGATCCAGCTTTAACTTATTGAAACGCGTTTTCCAAACTACTTGTCAACAAAACTCAAAAAAAAACATTGTGTCTTTGATAAATTCAAAAAATTCGATCAAAATTATCCATCAATCCAAACCTTTTCATTCACAAAATTGCTTTAAATCAACATTAATTCAGTCAGTAGCCAAAGGTGTTAATTATTCCTTAATAGTTGTACTCAGTCTTTCAGCTGGAGTGGTTTCTGGTTCATTTTTTGTTAAAAATCTCCTAAAAAAACCTGATGATCCAAATGAAGAAACAAGATCTGTTAGTTTAGTCAATGAATTTGTACCAACCAAAACAGTAAATAATTTCTTTTTGCATCTAAAAATATTTAAATTTATAAAAAAAAAACAAAGATTGATCATCATGAGTCACGCTTTCAAAATTTTCCACTAAGTCTTCACCTTTATCAATTTGAAAATTGTCCATACTGCTCTCAAATAAGAGCCTACTTGGATTACTTTGGCTTTTGTTATACTCTAACTGAAGTTGATTCATATACTAAGGAAGAATTGAGTAAATTTACAAAAGCACGTAAGCTTCCTATTTTGGTTCTAGAGGACAGAATTAGCAAGAAAAAATGGCACTTGGCAAATGCCACGGCTATTCTAAGTGCACTGGAAAGTTTACGAAATGAAAAACATATCAATTTCGGCAAAATATTGGATTTTTATTTGCCCATTCTCCGAGAGACCGGCACATTTAGTTCAAATAAATATTCAGTCAGTAACTCTAATTTAAAGTAAAAATTAATTTTTTTTGATTTTTAAAATAAAAATTTAATTTTAAGCTCTATTGAATGGAGAAAATGGATTAATAATTCTGCGATTCCAATCTTTAATTTGAATTCTGTTGATAGTTTAAAAAATTTATTTGAAAAATTCGACATAATATCAGAGAAGAGCGGATGGAAAAGTCGCTACAACTCGATTAAATATTACATTGTATATTATTACAATGTCTATAAAGCTTATAGCAAGAAGTCATCTTTAATAAACAGACTGTATTTATCTAAATTGCTTAAATCATTTCCGATAAATTTTAATTAAGAGATTCAGCAGACCAAACAAAATCTCCGACCGAGTTATTGGATCGATTGCTTAAAGAATGGGAGCATGGTCTTGGTGAAAAAAATTTCATAAGTGGATCTGAACACCCTGATTTAGCCGATATAGTAGATTTTTTTTTTAAATAATTTTTTTTAGTTTTAAATTTAATTTAGAGCATGTACGGAAATGTTAGAGCGTATGAAGGATGTACTGTTTTTCGAGAGTCGATAGCCAAATATCCTAAGTTTAGAAAATGGTATGAACAAATGAATCAAGAGGTCCTAAAAGGCTTCAATAGATTGGAAAAAATATCAATACCAATTTTAAGCCAAGATTTGAATGATTTTATTGAAGAAGAAAAAAATCCAAAAGACCAAATCGAAAAGAAAGAAAAACCTACTGAACAAATTGAGTCAGTAGGAGCCGCAGAACAAATTGTCCCTAAATCTGTTGATAATGAAAAAGTTATCTTCCGTATTTTATCGGCTACTTATTTAATACATATTTTTGCATTTTCCTATGCCGCTTACATGAATAAGTAGACTTAATAAACCCGTTTAATCAAGTATTATTTTTAGAGATTTAATTTATTAAGATTTTAGAATAAAATAATTTAAATTTTTAAATTTAAAACTAAAAAAAAAATTTTACACTATTTGCAAGTCATAATGCAAATAACTTTTTTGACTTCAATGCATATGGAAATTTTGCTTTGACATTGGCGTCAGATTGTCTGTTTAGTGAATCGATTGTCTTTTGGCTTGATTATTCTATTTAATAAGATAAATGAACGGTTTCTGTGAACAACCATGAACATGGCAAAGTAAAATTTTTGATCAAATTTCATTCTTATTATTTCAATTTATTTAAAACTGATCAAAAAATTTTAAATGCGCAATTTAATTTCAATGCATTTTTAAAAATTACAATCTTTTTTCAAAAATTTAGAAATAAATGTTACAAAAATTAAAAAATCTGCGATTAAATTTAATTACACATTTTAAATATTTTGATGATTTTTGAAAAATTTATTAAAAATTTTACTTTGCCCATGAATATTCTGTAAAAGCTTAAAATTCTTTTATTATCGAATTAAAATTTTATTATATTAATTTAGAAATTAAAAAATATTAAACAAAAAACTTTACAAAACTTTCTTTTAGAACAATCAATCTTTATTTTTTTTTAGTAACTTTTTAATTCTTTGATTTCTAAAATTTTTCAAACGATGAAAAAAAATTTTCTCAAAAATTCTTCTATCTTTCGCTTTTGTTACTGATACTTTTCTTATCAGCCATTTCTTCAGCATCTTTTCAGTTACCACGATGTTGGTCTTACAAATACTATCAGAAGGACCTAATACTAATAGTTCAGGTATGGGTTAGGATTGGATTCGTTACGTAGACTAGATTCCTAACTCATTCATTATTCGGGTACCTCGACCAGACTCGGCTATCTTTTACCCAATATTTTCAGGTTGAATTGATTGAATAAAAGACAACCGAAGAAAAGCGAAAGATAGAATCAAAAATGCTTTTAAAAAACCAATCCTAACCTAAACCTGATATCTGAAAAAATATACAAATGTGCTAATGCTTGAATGCAATATATAGATATAATTTTTTTTTTCAAATCAGCTGATGAATTTATGATCTTTTAAATGTGAAGTAAGATTAAATTTTCTTTTTTGAAAGATTATTAATGCTAATCTTTCGACAGACGATTCTGACCGCTTTCTAAACACTTACTTAAAAATAATGATGATTACAAATAAAATTAAATTCTTAACAAAATTTAATTTATTAATTTTTGAAAATTATTAAAGCAATGTTTAAGCTTTTATATCAAACAAATCGTTCATACCAAACTTTGAAGCTTTTGAGAAAAGTTTCTAATTTAAACTCAGACACGCAGCTAAGCTTGACACTTAAACGTTTACAAACCACACACACAAATCTCAAGAATCCATTGAATAAGAATTCACAGACACCAACACCCGAAAAAGATAACAATTTAAAAAAATTATTGGTTGTTTTTGCTAGTGGAGCTTTGGCTTATTTTTCAATATCGTACTATTTAGAAAATAGAAAGACAAATTCTCCTAATATTGAAATTAACTACGAAAGTAACAATTTGCCAGGAAAAATAAAGCCCTCAAAATCAGTAATTATTAAAAAGTATATTTTTTTATTTAATATAATTATATTTACTAAATAAAAGATAAATCGAGGAAAAAATCCCGGAAATATAAAAATAACTTTGTATCAATATGTGACGTGTCCATTTTGCTGCAAAGTTAGAGCTTATTTAGACTATTACGGATATAGCTATGACATTGTTGAGGTAAATTCAATCAATAAATCTCAATTGGACTGGTCGGGCTATAAAAAAGTTCCAACCTTGGCCATTCAAAATCCATCGAAGTCAAATACAGAAGAACTTGACACCAATATATTGGTAAATTTTCATCAAATAGCTTATTTAACTATATGTTCCTTTTAGCAATTAAATGAATCATCTGTAATAGTTAGTGCATTAGAGACTTTCCGATTAGATCCCAATACTTCATTGGATCAAGTAACTAAATACTATGAACCCATGGAGGTTGATTCAAATGACCAAAAAAAGCAAACTGAATTTGTGAATAAGTATTTTGTGATGCTTCATTCAGAAAAAATGACTGACGGAAAAGATGTCAGTGAAAGAAAGTAATTAATTTGATAAAAAAGCACCACAAAAAAAATAAATTTTCCCAACAGAGATGAGAGAGATTGGCGAAAATGGGTTGACACTAAATTTATTCATGTTATATCTCCAAATGTTTATCGAACTATGAGTGAAACTTTAGCTGCATTCAATTGGTACGATCAAGTCGGTGATTGGAAAAATAATTTTTCCGATTTTCAACGATCTTCTATTAAATACATAGGCTCAGCTGTAATGTTTATACTTGGAAAAAGTCTCAAAAGAAAGTAAAACATTCTAATTTGATTTTAATCTTTAAAAAAATGTATAACTTTTAAAGGTACAATTTAAAAGAAGACGTGAGAGTGTCTATGTATGAAATGTGCGATGAATGGGTGAATTCTTTAAAAGGTACTTTTATGGGAGGATCAAGACCGAATTTATCTGACTTGGTAGATTTAAAAATTTTAGTTAGAAATTAAAATTGAATGCTTTAATAGGCTTTGTATGGTGCCATTTCTTCTTACGAAGGATGTTCAGCTTTTCAAGATATGATGACACATAGCAAAATTAAGAATTGGTTTGATTCATGCAAAGAACAAGTAGAGAACAGTAAAGGAGAATTTTTCTTGAATAATCCGGATAAATTGTCTGATGCACAAGTCAAACAAAATTTGCAAAAAGAAGAGAATTTGAAAAAAAGAAACAAAAAATTTATACTTTTCTAAATAATTTTGAGTCATTAATTTCTATTTTAAGTTTTTAAAAATCAAATTTCTTTAATTTAATAAAAACAATTTTTTTTCAAAAGATTTGAGATTTTACTAAATTAAAAAAGAATTTCATAAACTTTAACCCTCGAATAAAGATGAGGATAATTTTTTTTTTTGATTCCTAGCTACCATAGCGAACTTGCCTCGCTTCCCAGTTTCTCCTGCTGTAGCTTATGATTATTATTATTTTGTTTTAATACTGAAAAAAAATTCTGAAAAGAAATAAATTCCAAAATATTAACTTGATTAGAAGGTTTTCTAATTTTTTCGAGACTTTATTTAATCAAAAAAATAGACTAAATATAACTATTCACTAAAATAATATCCTTCGATAGAAATACACATTTCTCTTGTTTCTGGCAGAATTTGATATTCTATATTCCATAGTCCATAGAAGCTGGCTGGTTTTGAAGCGTAAAATGTAACATCATTTAAAAGAGCAAGAGTTGCTTTTTCAAATGATGTATATCGTTGCATAAAAAAACTAAATCTTGGATAAAATTTTTTATTTAAAAATCAACAAAAAAACAATTTCAACAACCTAATATAATAAATATGGTATTATTAATAATGGAGAATTTAAAATATGAAGAAAAGATTAAAACAATGTAAGAATTTATTATCAAATATTATTAGCTTAATTTTTTAGAAATACTAACTATAAAATAACGTCTAAAAATTTTTAATAAAATTATTAGCCTAAAATAATTTTTGTCTAAAAAAATTAATTTTCTTGATTTATTATTTTAGATTAATTAAATAAAATAAAGTAATAAAAATTTGAAAAAGATTTAAAAGATTATTTGAAATCAACAAAAAACAAGATTATTAATTTTACTTTTCTGAAACTCAAAACTGAAAAAAATATTTTTTTTTGAGACACCAAATTTTTTATTTTTTCAAACTATTCAAAATCAAATCTTATAATGAGATCAAGAAAAAATTAGCAATAAAATTAGCGTTGGATACCATCAGTGACGTCCTCTGGATCGCCATAGCTTGGTGATAGTCGCGGGGGAAAAAAAAATTTTTTTCCAAATTTTAACTTTTTTTTCTTATACTCAATCTTTTATCTATTGAATTTTTATATTTGAAAATTTTGTACACGGCCATCAAAAAGACCAACACCAATTTTTGGCGGTCTAGTTGCCATTACTGACGGTACCTAACACTAAATAAAATTTAAAACAAATCAAATTTTCTATTAATATTTTAAATGTGTTAATGTTAAGATAGTTTTATTTTTTTTGACTTTAAAAATGAAAAACTTGAGAATTATTAATTTTAAAAAATGGAAAATATTGATATTGAAGAAGATTATGAAATATCAAATAAAGTAGTTAGTGAATATTTATACAGTCTGGGCTATGAAGACGATCTTAATCAGCTGAAAGAATTCGACCAAAATTCCGGTATTGATAACAATGAGACACAAAATTTTAAATATAATCAAAAACAAGAACAATTCATCTTTTGTCCTGCTGCTTTTTTTTTCAAATCAGATTTTTTAATCGAATTGCTTCAAAGTAATCGAAAAAATGTAAGCGAAGCAATTTTAGATTTAGATGAGCAAGTAATCATTAAGAAAAATTTGGATTTTTACTCACATTTATCAGATTCATGTTTTATTGATTCTTTATTCTACTATAAAAAAGCACTATTCCTAGTTTTTCTTATTTGTTTATCACTGATTGCTTTGGGAATAAGATTTTTTTTTTTAAATGCAATTATTTCTTTTTTGCTTTTAAGTTTAAGATACAAATTAATTGGGAGAATTTTTCTTTATTGGCTAAATGTGTCAACCTTCTATTTAAAAATAACAAGAAAAATACTCGGTTTTATTAAACAAAGTGATCTGGTGGAGTTGTCTTTAAAAAGAAGCCATTCACCAGATCCGGCTCAATCAGACGTTAACTTTGGTTTAAGAAAATTTTTTTTTTTAACTTTAAGAAAAAATTTTTATAAGCTTAAAAAAATCAACTGCAGTTTACTTGAAAATATTGAACAAAATTCGGACAATTTTGTTTGTTCTATTAAAGAAAGCGATTTAAGTCAAGTTATGAAGCTAAATGGTCCTGATCTTGACAAGTTAACAGATAATTACAGTTTTAGCTGTGTTAATTCAATAATAAAATTAAATTCAGTTCTTATTTCGGAGAATTTAAAAATAATTATTTTAAATTTTTTTCATTTTTTAAAAAATGGTTCAAATTTATTCAACTTTATTCTTTTAATTTTCAAATATACTCTTGCTATGCAAAAATTTATTTATCAGCTAAAAAAAATTGACAAGTTAAGTGAATCGATTGATCAAGATAAGAATCAAGTAAAAGTTCAAATTGATCAATTAGGCAATGAAGATAAACTGATCATGTATCTTAGATCATGTCTTCTAAATTCACACAATTTGAAAAATAAGACGGATAATCTAGCTAAAGTCGAATTAACACAGATTCTTAGAATAGGACTTGAAAGCTGTAATTTATATCTGGAACAAATTGAGACAAGTTTAAATATGAAAAACAAAATTTCCAAGGTTTCCGAGCCAATAATGAACAAATTTGAGCTTCAAAATGAGACCCAGCTTAATAAAGTTGTTCATGAACCAATTCAAGAGCCTGTTTTTGAAGACGAAATATATGAAGCTGATGATGATATATTCAATGTCAAAAAAGAATCGGTGGTAAAATGTGGGATTGAAGAAATGAGCCCTAAAGAAAAGCAAGAATTGTTCAATACCAAAAATCTTTTTTATGAGTTGAAGTTTGCTTTAAAATCGAAGAATAATGAATGGAAAGAAAGAGAAAAACGAGCCAAACATGTAAATAGTAAAAAAATGGAAGACCTGGATTTGTCGAAAAAAGAAAACTATCTTCTTGATAACGATCTAATGCTATACAAATGTGAATTGAGAAAAAGAAAAGGAATAAATTCAGTGTTAATTCAAACTAATGAGAAAAAGAAAAAATACGTTTATGATGAAAGTGAAGAATGTAAATTTAGTCAAATGTCATCTTCAATTTTAAGTGATTTAATCGCTACTAGAAATAAAATGCTTTTAGAAAATAATGAAAACGAGGAAATTTTTGGTGATTAGAATAAATAGTGCAGTCTAACTATTTTTTTTTCTTTTTAAATTTCTTTAACCAAATTTTTTTTTAAAAATTAGCCAACTTTGACAAAAAAAAGTTGATTGTATTGATTGTATCGATTAACGAATTTTTTGTTTCATATTAAAATTAACAGAATTGAATGCTTCAAAATTGTATGTCTAAATCTTTTTTTTTTGAATTTAAAAAAATTTTATAAGATGGAAATTTTGAAATTTTGCTACTCTTTTACCATTAATAAATTTCGATATTCAACGATGCATTTAAATGTGTAGGAAACTACTAAAAAAATCCTTTAGGTTGTTAGACCCATCTCAAACAGCTAAGCCACTCATGAAAAGATAGCGCTTAGAGAAAAAGTTATTAAAAATGTGTTTGGTGGAATTGTCAAGGGGTAATACATTTGAGCTGATTCAAGATAGCCTTACTCCAAATTTCATAGTTTTTATGAAATGCAACTGTTCAATTATTTGCCATAATTATTATTGTATATTTAAATTTCAAGGTTAATCAAGGACGTCAGTAAACCTCACCACAAATTATAAAAAAAACATCACAAATTCAGTAAAAAAATTAAATTTTTCATTAAACAATTAACAATTTCGGTTTTTTTTCACAAAATCAATATAATATATCTAATACAGCGAAAATTTCAATAATTCAGTAATAATTTCACTAATTAAATAAAAATATCACAAAATTAATTAATAATCTCACTAATTAAATAAAAATATCACAAAAACAGTACTCAATTAACTAATTTACAAAATAAAATTAACAAAATATTTATGACTTCAAATGTAATTTGCAACATCAAAAAAATGTTTTTCTTTTCTTACATATTAAAAACAAGTGCAAAAAAGGTGCCCCAATCAAAACAAAATCCGCCCTTGAATTTCAACCGTCTGAATTAGTTGCACATAAAGATATTGGTATTGAGTCAGTTGACGACGAAGAACAAGCGCAAGAAGATGAAGTCACAGTAGCAACGACGAGCAAGATAGCTAAAATTTCATGTTTTCAAAAAATTTGTGAAAAATGTAACGCGGAAATGCTAAAAAAAAGAAGTTTTTACTGTCCAAATGGTTGTACAAAAAAAAAATAGTTAATTGGTTTGATTAGTTTTTATTAATTTTTTTTTTGTTGTATTTTTACTTAATTAGTGAACAAAATTAAAAAATAGTTATGATTTAATTGAATAAGTGATATTTTTACCGATTTTGTTATATTTTTTTATATTTTGTGATATTTTTCTGAATTAGATAATAAAAACTGAATTAGTTAATTGTTTATTGATTTTGTTATTTTTTTACTGAATTAGTGAAGATTTTTACTGGATTTGTGGATAGATATTATTTGTGCTCGTTAATCAACAGGCTAATGCACTTGTCATAGTCAACTGATTAACACTTCATTTATCTAATATAAGTAAAATTTTTAATATGTAAAATTTTGATTATTTTAAAAATAGTTAACTGATTCATTTAAAAAAAAAACATAGATAAATTTATATCGATTTTTTTTGCCAAGTCATTATAGACCAAAATACTTCATTGCTGCATACTTCAATATTGAACCTATTTATCAATATTGAATTAAAATTTCAAATATTTTCTCTCAATTATTTTTTTGCCATTGATTAATTCATGTTCCCGCTATTCTTAAAATTAAAGTTCAAATTTTCGGAGGTTATTATTAGTCAAACTTTTCAAATCATCAATGCTTATTTTTCATATTTTAAACAATTATTAATTATCTATATAACATATTTTATTAAAAATAAAATTCTAGAATAAACTTTATTTAAATAAGATTAAATGTCGTAGGAATGGAAATAGTATTTAATTCTTTAACATAGATTGACTTTCCAATAAATTCAAAAGCTCATTTGGTAGCATTTTTTTGCCTTCTAGTGCCATTTTTAATGAATAAAATTTAGCTAAATTAGAATTTGCAATATTTTCCGAAATTCCATCATATTTTCCCGCTTTGAAATCAAATTTAGAGAACATGTCTGAGCCTATATTTAAAAAAAAATCAGAAAATAAATTTAAGCAATGAAAAAATTATTTTTATACCATGAAAGACATGAATATGAATTATTTTATTAATATCAGTACTAAAATGTGAAGGATAGTCCAAGTACTCCAATAATTTAACAATATTTAACTGTTTGGTTTGTATCAAATGATTCATTAGTAAATTCTGACCATACAAGAGAAGAACACCATAATGCCAGTCAGGCCAAAGCTGCACTCCGAGTTTTCCCTCGCGTTCAGGCGACGAAAATTCTTCTTTTGAAAGATAGGCCATGCCAAACAAAGTGAGATAGGAAACAAGACGAAATTGATCGGGAGTCGAGTACCAAGTTGAACCTAAATTAGTCAATCCGGCGTACTCAAGACCCAAATTTTTGGCTATCCTCGACAAGCGGTTTGTGTTAAACTCATTGCTGTATCCGCCTCGGCCTACATAAAAATCATTGCAATGCTTTGGCAACCATTTGGCAAACAAAGGAGTCAAAAATACATCCATATCGCTTCGAATCAAAAAGTCGTATCCAGAAGACTTAAGATGTTTGTAGCCATCAAATGCCATCAAAATGGAATCTACATAGCCATATGATGATAAACGATTCTTTAAAAAATGATAAAATACATTCATTTTGGGGTCCAAATCATCAAAAATATTAATATTTTTAAGAATAAAATCATACAATTGATTCTGTGAGGAAAATTGAATATCACTTGGTTCTAACTTTCTTGTCTTTATGGGCTCATAGTTAATTAAAACACACATTGGTTTATCATTTGGCGATGTACGTTTGTGCATAAATGAACAATTTAGCTTGTTTAAAAATGAATTATTGAAAAAATTTTTTTCATTTCGTGCAAAAACAATCAAATCAGTGCGCCATTTTGTCGGCTCATGCTTTTGCATTTCGATCCAACTGCGATACAGCCAACGAAATTCGTACTGAAAATTTTGAACTTGTTCTATGGGAAAGTAGACAAGCACAGCACGGGTAATTCTGAACTGATGAGTGCTTGAATCTGCAGGCTGCGAATAGTCAATTTTTTCAAGAGACGATGATTCAAAATCTTTTAGCATTTTCGTATTCGATTCACATTCCCTTGTCCAAGGGTATCGCTTTATAAAATTAAAATCTTCTGTCCTATTCACATTGTCTGTTTTAATAACCGGATTTTTTGCTAATGGAGACACAAGCAGCTCTGATTGATAGTCTAATTTTTGAATGAATAACTTTTGATTTATTTCGCCAAAATAGGCTAACGAAGTAAGAAAAACAACAATCAAAATTAAAATGCTTAAAAAATATTTTTTTGTTTTAAGCATGATTTTTGACTCGGTGCTAACAATTCATTTCTAAAATTAGTTTATCTAAAGAAAAAAATTATATTTTTTTAAATGAAAATAAAATTTTCTAGTATAGTGTTGAAAAGGCTCTAAGTAATTTGATTATTCTCATTAAAATTTGGCTCATCGAGTCTATGCAGATAAGCAGATGTGGCCACACTTAAGTTTTTTTAAGTATCGGATATTTCTAATCAATTCGAGAATACCAAGGCTTCTTAGATAAACAAACTAAAAAGCCTCTCTTTTTTTTTGTTAATAAGCCAAATAAAAGAATGGTAAAAACTCGGTTAAATTCAAATTCTGACTGAAAAAAAATTATTTATATAATGAACTAGATTCATGTTTAGTTCGAACTAATTTAAATAGTTTTTAAAACCTGGTTAATTATATCGGATCTAAAAGCGTTTTTAAAAGCTAATTTTAAATTAAAAAGCTTATTTTTGCCAGTAACAGAAAACGAATTAATCAGGCGAGAAAAAATTATATTTCCTATTGAAAAGACTAATTTTTTTTTCAATTGATTCATTATTTTAGTTTCATTTTAAAATGCTCTAGTCTGGCTATTTTGATTTAATGAAGAATTTTTTCTACAATAAAAAATATTTAACTAAATAAATCTTTATTTCAATTTCAAAAAGTCTCAAAAACTTTGTAATTTTAAATTATTAAATTTTTACTCAAAAAAATTTAAAAAGCTTCTATCATAGAAAAAATAAATTTAAAAAAAAACGTAAATTTGATGAACCATTTTTAAGTAATAAAAAAAGTAGAAAAAAATCAAAAAAGATCAGCACAATGAATCAGGTATTTGGATTAGGGATACGACGCTCATTAACTGATTGTTTGACTGAATTATTAATAATATATCTAATCATTTAAAATATTTAAAAAAATTTAATTCTTTTTTATAATGAAAACAGTTTTATAAATTTTAAGAGAAAAATTAACTAAAATTCGTGAATTTATGATATATTAATTTATCTAATAATAATGTTTCTGGAATCAAACAAAGATTTGAGATAATTCACATCTTTTTGACAAAAGTTTAATTCGAGGTAAAAAAAAGACTTTTTTAATAATTTTAGACATTTTCAGCTAATTTATCGATTTCTAAAAAACATTGAATTGAGAAATTTTAGTAAAAAAATTTGGCCGGCCAACTTTGTGGTCCAAAATTTTGGCCACCAGTCTGACCGTCATATTGGCCGCCCATTTTTATAACCGTCCGTCTTGGCAGCCATTCTCGGGTTAAAAAAAAAAATTTGACTGCATTAAAGACCGGTTGTTCTGTTCCCAACATTATCCAGTAACCACATTTAATAATCAGATTTCAACTCACAAAAAAAATTACTGATCAAAACAGTTATTTTTTTAAATGAAATTTAGTTGAAAATGCATACAAAAATTTATTAAATGAAACAAAATTATTTGTTAAATTACAAAAAAAAATTATTGTTTAGTTATTTATACAATTTTTTGATATATTATACTTTGAACTTATTTAGTCTATCAAGAGAGCTTTGAATACCTTATTGGAAATTTTCTCTTTCCCTTTCTATTCTCACTTATAGTAAAATTTACCTTGTTTAACTTTGAATAATGGATTGGACGGTTATTCAACAAAACCGTTTAACTCTTTAAAGTTCTTAGTAATATTTTTCACGATAAATTCAGATTATTTATTATTTTAAAAATTTTACAAACTGTTTACCAAACAGTTATAGAAAAAATGCGAAAATTCTCAATTGACACAAAAAAGGATGTTAACATCTATTAAGTTTTGTTAAGTTATCTTGTTAATCAGAATTTTGGATTTTAAAAGATTTTTCCAATTAAATGTGTCAGATACGCACTATAAATAACCATATCTTTCCAAAATTAGCAATTTATTGCCAAAAAAATTTTCCAAGATTTTTTATTATTAAAAGCTACCAAAAAATTTAACCCTCAAAGGATATCAGATCTCAAAAAATCCAATTTTATTTTAAAATATTATTTCATAGCAATATACTCAGAAAGTAGAACGAAATGATTTATTCTTTATACGATGTATGATAATAAAGGAAGTTTTAAATTGTCACCGGTCGTTTATGTTTCCATTTTCGCTATTAATTTTATTAAAAATATTTGTATTTAATTGTAATTATTTTCATTAAACCTATTTAGAGATATTTTATCATTCAAACGATATCTTAGTAATTTGGAATTTAGTTCCAATGTAAATTTCATTTATTATCTAATTTATTTAACACTAGAAGCACAGTAAATTTTTAAATCCTCATATTTTTTTAATGGATTTTTCAAATAAATATATCTTTTTTGAATTATGTAGATTTTAAAATTTTCTTTAAAAAATGATATTACTTTAGAAAATTATTTTAGTTTTTTTATAAAATATTTATGGATTAAAAAACCTGAAAAAATGCTTGGTGTTAATTAAATTTTAAGTCCCATGGACAAATTGAAATAAGAATAATGGACAGTTAAATATCCATTTTACAATTAAGTAAAAAATTCAGTTTGTTATAATAAAGTAATCACATAATCTGTAATAAAAAATGCGTAAATCTGACAACAGATTTATGCGTTTTAATAAACCATTATATATACTACTATTCATTGAACATTTTTGATAAAAATGTTCACTCTCAGAATTATAAAGATCAAAGCATTTAAAACTAAATCTTAATTTTTATAAAAAATCAAAAAAACTTGAAAATTGAATTGAATTGGATTAATAAAGATTTGAATGTAGGTAAGTTCAACTAAGAAGGAAATAGATTTTGTAAATTTTTAATTGAATCAAATTAAAATGTATTTAAAATCATAAACTTTTAATTTTTTTTAATTTTAGTGTTAGCAATCGATTTTTTAAACATT
Organism: Brachionus koreanus; assembly: GCA_016987375.1. NCBI lineage: Eukaryota > Metazoa > Rotifera > Eurotatoria > Ploima > Brachionidae > Brachionus > Brachionus koreanus. The sequence continues at coordinate 308,034 of PJRA01000376.1, forward strand.
AACTAAATAATCGGCTAATTTAATATTTTAAAATTATTTTTTTACCTCAAATTATTCATTCTAATAAATATTTTGGAAAAGTTCACATCATCATAGTTTTATAACAAAGATTAATTAAAAGAACAATAATTAATGAATATTTGGAAAACAATTCTAAATTAGAATTTGATTGAAATATATACTGCTTAGCTTGAACACGAAAGATTTCACTGATACTACTAAAAAAAAACAAAACTAAATTGTGCTAAATAATTTAAGTTCCATTGTATATCCCAACAATAATTGACCTGATTAAAGCATTACAGAGCTCCTTAGCTAAATGAAAGAATTTTTATGATATATGTCCCAGACAGTGTCGATTGAGTAGTCTTAAGTGTAGATTTCTTTAATATTTACATTAGAATACCTAATTTTCATCTAAATTTATTTTAGTTTAGTTAATTCTAAGCTTTTTCTTCAATTTTTTCTTAATTTCCCTCAATTACCTTTTTGAGAGCTTTTATTTTCAGTCTTAAAATATTTAATATAAACTAAAAATACCAAATCTATCAGATATTTTTTAAAAATTAGATTTCAAATTAACAAAAGACTAATCATAAAATGGCTTAAATAAAAATTTATCTCTAAAAAGCTTAATTTTTTGCTTTTTGAACGGATAAGCTTTACTAAAGAAAAAAATTAGTTGAATTAAATAAATAAGCAAACACCTTATTTACCATCTTTTTTATAAGTGACAGTAATTTGAAATGGTTTGTTATTTTGTTGGTTTTTTTCTTTCTGTTTCGATGCTACTCGCAAATTAAAAAAAAATTCTTTTAAACACAAACTTTTTTTAATTTTTAATTGTTATATTATCAATAAAAACTTCATTATTTATTTTGTTTACAAAAACACTACTTGATAAATACACATAGTAAATAATTAACTTTTTAATTACCGTGTTTAATTATAAAAAGCTCCAAATTTTGCTTTTGAAAAACTCAATAAATAAATTAATTAAAACTTTCATTTTGTTGCTTTTAAAGAAAACCAACAAAGGCTCTAAAATTTTTAAATTCTAAAACCTGCAAATTTTAATTTTCATAGAATCAAGCATTTAATTTTTTTTCACTTAAATATAAAGAAAATTGAAATTTTATCACAACAAATCTAAGTATTAAAAATTTCAATTAATTTTGGATAATTTTTTTTGTTAAATGTGTGATTAAAACTTAATTTTCATGATTAATAAGTATAACACGTATTCAACAAACATATAAGTCCTCTTTTAAATTTGAATTGTCTTAAGTAACAATGCCATCAAATTTTGCTCTTGAGAAAATAGAAAATTAAAGGCTTTTTAATATAAATTTAATAGGAAATTATTTTTAAAAATAAAAAAGTTTTAAACTGTATTTTAATTTAGCTAAGGAAAAAATAAATTTATTCATTTTAAAAAGTAACAATTATAATCGATTTATAATTATTCAATTGTTGCTATTTTTAAATCAATATCCACTCCGATGAAATTCTAAAAAAATATATTTTTTTAAGCTCTAATTAAATAGATTTATTTTTGCAAAATTAAGAATATATCAAATCTGAAATTTTATGTGACAGTCTAGAATAAAAAAAAACAATGCTTTGTTGGTCAGGATTAAAAACAGCCGACATCATGCAATGTGAATTGTTTTCTATAAAAAAACTTAAGGTAAAATATTCGGATATTTAAAAATTCTACCTCTCTTAAAAAACTAATTTTAATTTATCGATTTTTGTTCTGACAGCGTGCATATTTTACTTGAAAAATCCATGAAAATAATTTCCTAATTCATTATGGTAACGAGAATAAAGCTAAAACTGTTTTGTTTTTCTCAATTGAAATTCCGGATATGCTGCCATTGACTTATCTATAATATTAGATATTTTTGATTGATTGGGTCATTTGTCTCACCAATGGAGTAACCATTTAATAATCAAATTGATTTTATCTTTAATACTAATAGCATATATTTCTAATAGACTTGATGGTTAAAATATTATTATTTTTCGTAAAAATGCTTATCGATTTTAAATGTAAAAAGCATTCATTAGTTGCCTCATAAATTAAGCCGATAGCTAGATGAAAAATGATAAGAAGCTCTTGAATAGACTTTTAGACTAATTTAAAAAAAACATAAAACAAATTTCTAGCTGTCGTATTAATTTGAGAGAATGATTCCAAATATTGATTTAATAATAAAGATTTCAATTAAAGCTTTTTTTGATATTTTTTTTTAAATTTGAAAATTTACTGTTTTAAGATTAAAAAAAATTGCCACTGTGAGCATACTATAAAAAATTAGCATATAAAACTGACTGAAAGATAAAGCATACTGAGAAGAAAAATGCTTAAATATTTTTATTGAAAGCGTTGCTTCAAGAAATATGAATTAATCTAATCGGTATATTTTAACCCAGTAAGTAAAACTAGCTTATTAAACACTTAAATGGTAGACACGTATTAGGCTAAAAAATAAATTGATTATATTGAGCTCAAAGCAAATAGAAATTTTGTTTATCTAGCCACAAAGACCTGTTGAAAATTGAATACACTTGACATTTACTAAGATTTATTTCCGTCTGCTTTTTAGATTATATTTTAGAAAAAAAAATATCTTTAAAAAATAAAATCGAGACCCAATAGCGATATTTCAAGAACAAATAAACAATTTCGTAATGAACAAATTTACAAAAATCTTGTTTAAATATTTGATTAGATAATTTTAGTTTTTTGAAATATTTGCTAATAGAAACTTGGATCAAAAATAAAGCTTCAAATTTTGCTGACAAAATGATTGAACAAAATCTCTAAACGAATTAATAATATTAATAAAAAATGATTTTTTTTTATAAATTAAAAACTTTAAACTGATATTTAAAATTACATAATTTGTTTAGCAAAAAGATTTCAGGATAATTACACTTTGATTCTTAACAGTAAATATTTCTCTTTATGACTCATATAGATTTGGACACGTTATTAAAATATTGAATTTAACAAAAAAAATATTTTTTAAGGCTTCTTGAAATATTTCTTGTCAGGCAAAAATTAATCATCAAAAATTTAAAACTAGGTTATTCAAGTTCAATAGCCTTGATATTGTTAAAAACCAATTGACAACTAGGTTTAATATCTAGAATTTACAGTATAGTCTTTAAATATTAAGATTTTACCTTTATAGATTGAAAGAAATTGTTTTACCTAATCTTTTTTTATTCTAATTGGCTTTCCAATGGTGATTTTTATTACATGTTTAGGTAATTTACTTGGTCTTTTAATGTCGTCGTACAATAAAGCGAAGATATCCTTAGAATAATTAAGAATTTTTAATGTTTTTTCTTTTTTTTTTAAAGTTCTCCAAGTCTTTGATTTAATTTAATTTGACAATGAAATTTTTATTTTTCAACATTAAGTTTTTAATTGGAAAAAAAATAATTATTTTCAAAGTAGATGTTTCATGTGGAAATAGCTATTGCATTGATGATTTTCAAGGTAGCTGTTTGTTAAAAGAAGATGCAATTTATTAAATTCTTTGTTTTTATTAAACGAAAAGCCTTTTGCTTTTTTTTCAAGCTGTTTATAATTTTAAAAAATGTTATGGTTTGTAGCATTCGTCTCTAAGAATAACACAAAATAATTGAAAATTCTTGAAAACTATCAATGCAACAGCGATGGAACATTTATTGAAAGTCGTTAATTAACTCTACTTCGAAAATAATTAGTTTTCTCAGAATTAATTACTTTATCTTGAGAAATAAAAATTGATATACTTTAAAACATACACCCGTCAAGATTGGAAAAAAACTAAACAGGGTATATATCACAAAAATTATTTAAAAAAAGTCATTTTTTTAAATACTTTTATTTCCGCCTACCTTTATTTTATTTTACCATTTTTTTATAAAAAAATAAATCATTAGAAATTTTTTTTTAATTTAATTTTATGGATACCTGAAAAAGACACACCCCCCATTTTTCAATAAAACAAACACCCAGGTGTTTTTTTAGAAAATCGATTTTTTTCAAACCTCATCTATATATAAAAAAGTTTTTTT
>PJRA01000376.1:319798-351464 GCA_016987375.1 Brachionus koreanus
GAATTCACTCCCAAACGAAATTATTTTGTCAAAGATGTGAACGAATTCAAAAACAAGCTGGATGAACATTTTAAAACTGCTACAGGGCGTCTCTGACGCGCTCGCATGTTATCATGCTGCAGTTTTTCTACTACTACTACTACTACTACTACTAATGCTGTTCTGTAAAAATTTATATTTATTGATAATTGATTTGACTTGAAAATGATGTCGAATTTCCAATATTTTCCAATATCAAAAGATGATGATGAAGATAATTTAGAATTATGATCATGTCAATGCATGAAACTTCTAAGATCTATAATTTTTGATACTATTAAATTAAAAATCACTTTTTTGTAAGTCCTCGTACACAGTATTTCTCATAAGTCTGCTTTTAAGAACTGCAAAATATTCTTATAAAAGTTTTAATAAAAGTTCTTATAAGAACTGCAAAATAAATGGTAAAGACTATATGAAAATTGGTACAGTTCAAAAAGAAAAAATGATTTATTTTTTAATAAAAGTTTTTTTTCATATTTAAATTATTAGTTATAATAGTAACGGGTCTTCAAAAAGTAATGGCCGTTTTTTTTAAATTAAAAAAAAATGTTTCTCTAATCAAAAGACTTTGAAATTTTATTCGAATGTTACTTAACTTCTAATGTAAAAAAATTAATTATCATTTAATTTGAAAGTTGTCAATTATTTAAATTAGATCAATGACGTTGCCTACGATCCTTTCATTAAAATGACCCGGCAAGCTAATTTTGAGGAAATTAAGTTTTGTTTATCATCTTTTAGAAAATTTTACAAGGATAAATTATTAATAGGTAAATTATTAAAAGTAGAACAAGCTTGTTATTCAAGCTTTTTGAAAAGCTATTTTTGTATTTTCAAGAAAATCAACAAAATACATCTGGTTTTGTATCCAATCCTGTTTTAAGAAAATTTTTCCAAAGGCAATTGATTTTGTAACCTTTCCTTATTTAGAAAAGTTTTCCCATAATAAATGATATATCTATCTAAATAAAGGAATGAGACTTGACCCTACTATGTCAAGTCTCCAATGAACTTTCACAGTGGACTGCTAGTTAGACAATATTTTTTTTTGAAACTTGTATGGACACTTCTTTTATAATTTTTACTCTAATGGCAAAAAGAGTTTTGATACTCAAAGCCATTTAAAATAATTAATAAACAATTTAAAAAAAAAAGATTTTAGCTAACCATATATTAATCGACTAAAAAATAGTTAACTAAAATTTAGTTGATTAAACTAAATTAGTTAAGTTAAGACCCATCACTAAAAAAGACAAATAATAAGAAAAATGTTGAAATTTTTTAAAAATTTTGTTTACTTTTTTAATAACATTTATACTTCCAAAGATCAATAAAAAAATTTTAAAAAATCCAAGCTAATCAAGTGTTACCTCCCAATTTGATGTCACTTAACGGCATTTCACCTTCTTACAACTTGATTCTGAATCAGATACTAAAATAAAAATAAAAATGAAATAACTGACTAATCCAACAATAACTAAATAAATTATAAAACAATAATTATATTAATCCGTTTTAAAATTCATTTAAATATCGCGTATAATATATTATAATAACTAAAGTATGCAATCAAAAAAACTAAAATACTGAATTTGTAACAAAAGAAAAATTTAATTTTTTTTGTAATTAATGTCAATTACGCTTAAATTTATCACTTTTAAAATATATTAAAAAATAATAGATTGAAATTAAACTTTTATAGACCAAAAAACCTAAACTAAATATTAATTAATCTGATAATGTTCAATAGAAATTTCCGATATATGTTATGTATGTATGCAGATAAATGTTAAGTATATTTATTTGTATATTAATAATACTCATTTAAATATTCATCAAATATTGATCAAAATTTAGCTTTATAGGTAAAATGGAAATTTTAATAAGCAAAAAAGGCTAGCATTCTATATTAATCAATAAATGATCACAATTTAGAAGATGGTTAATGATTTTTATTTTTTCAAATAATATTCCAATTGAATGGTTGTTCAAGAAACAAAAGCCTATACATATGAAAACATATTGAATCCAAAGAACTTTCAATAGATCAAATTGAATAAAAAAAATGTGATATTCAGAAAACAATAGAACAAAATAAGAAAAAAAATCTAAACAAAAACAATCCAAGTGTTTACAATTATGTGCTACGATTGCTGATAAATGGCTATAAAAAGAAGTTATCAATTTTTGAAAAATCACATTGAATAAATAACAATTCTTATTTAAACAAAATATTAAAAAAATGACTTGTGGATTAAACTTGGCTACTCCATTGGAATTCTCTGCTCCATTGGCTGCTCCATCATTGCCATTGACTACTGGTTTGGAATTCTCCGCTCCATTGTCATTGCCAACTCCATCTTTGCCAGCTGCTCCATTGACCACTGGTTGGGAATTCTCCGCTCCATTGTCATTGCCAGCTCCATCTTTGCCATTGCCAACTCCATCTTTGCCAGCTGCTCCATTGACCACTGGTTGGGAATTCTCAGCTCCATTGTCATTGCCAGCTCCATCTTTGCCTTTACAAGCTCCAAGCTGCGGATCATCATCTTTCGCTGGATTTTTCTAAATCAAATTTTTTATTCTTTAATTACTGAATAAAATAAAAGTTTTTCATTGAACTTTATTTTTATTTTCTTCAATTTTCTAATTTTAAACTGCATTAAGTGTTTTTTATTGAAAATATTTATCCTGCTTTATTGATTTGATTATTTTTATTTTCAAAAACCATCATTAATCCAAAAGATCTAATTCTTTTTTTAAACAAGATCATTGTTCGAGATCTAATTATATAATAGATAAAAATATATCTAATTTTAGATTTTTTTCCCTGAAAATTAATTAAATTATTGAAAAAAACTTTTCGTATTTTATTGACCTTCTAGAAAATTCCAGAAGTAAAAGTAATAAACTAGTTATTACAAAATTAGGGATCTCTTCTTTTGAAAAAGATTTGTTTTGTAATATAAAAAATATAATAATACCAATGTTTCTTATCAAGAAAATCTAATTTAGCTCATGGAAATAATGTTTGTCAGGCTGACTCCAGGGTCAATAGTAATATTAGTAGTAAAAAAGGTTAGAATAGTCTTAGTGAATAAAGGGGCGGATTTAAAAGGTTTGGATGTCTGCGGTTTCAGGTGGCTTTGTTCCTCTCTACTTACCTCGAGATACAATACGCAGTCATTATAACATAAAAAATAATGGTTCTGACAGTAAGATTAATAAAATACTTTCAAAAAAGTTAGATAATGGTAAAATTAACAACGCACTAGAAATTATTTTTGACCTAACGACGCAACGAGTCGGGCAAATCAACTCAATTTTTATTATGTAAACATCGGCTTTTTAATCGCATTATCCAAACTTTAACTTTTTTTTCCATTCGAATATGGACATCTCTATCTCAGATAAGAAACGAAGTCATAGCTTTGGCGGTAAGTGTTGGTTAGTGAGAAATATTCTAAATGTTATTTCTTTTGACTTTGATAATCTGGATTATACGGTTACTAGGATTCTTGTAAGCAATTAGACTTTTAATATTATTGATATTTTGATTCCCTTTGATAGCAATAAACTTGAAAGACTCTGTAACTTTAAATCAATCGATTGAAAATTACTTGGAAACTCACTCAAATGAAAACTGTATTCATATTGATGACTGGGATTGTGATCAGAAACTTAGTAAACGCTTTGACATTTTATTTAGAGTTTTCATTCGTGGCAATCAACTTATTGATGGCTCTTAAAGTAAGTTTAATAACTAGAGATGTCAAACAAGGGGATGTTCTTTCTCCTTACTTGTTAAATTATTTTATAAACGACCTATTCGATGAAAACATTGACCTAAAACTTGGTGCTTCCATAAATGGAATGAATTTATCTATAATAGGAATAGTTAAATTTAAAATGATTAGACCTCTGTTGGAAACTTTGAACTTAGAGACAAAAAACAAGATATTCAGAAAAATACATCGTTTTGCAAAAAACAAAATAATGTTAAGACTTTAGATATTATAATAAGGAGATTTCGATTGAAATAATTAATAATCTATTAAAGAAAAAAATTTGGCCGTCCAAGGGTCGTCACTGATAGTACACAACACTAATAAAAATCGTGGTTTAGTTAATACAATTAAGTTTGTTTTTTCCCAAATCAAATTAAAAAAACAATTTATCTTTAACTACTCAATTTTTTTATTTTTTAATAAATAATTAAATAAACTCTTAAAGATAGATATTTTAGATAACTGCATCTATTAAATTTTTAAATTTATTTTATTCTTTAATTTTTGTTTTGTTTTCTTTAGATATAATTCTGCTCATTAGGCTTTAAATCAATTCAAATTAAGCTTTAATATCTGGAATTATTGATAAACTTGATCATATTTTAATTAATTGTTTAATGAATATATTTTAAAATTCTAATGCCAATTTGAAAAAAAATATATACCAAAAGATTTTTGAAAAATTAGCTTTTAATTGTTAAATAAAGATAAATGTTTATTAATAATCTTCATTTAAATATTCATCAAATATTGATCAAAATTTAGCTTTATAGGTGAATCAGAATTTAATCAAACAACGATTGTCCCAAACGATCACTTCTATATTGAATTATTCAAGTGTGTTATTTTCAAAGCAAGTGAATCATGTAATGCAGATAAATGTTAAGTATATTTATTTGTATATTAATAATACTCATTTAAATATTCATCAAATATTGATCAAAATTTAGCTTTATAGGTAAAATGGAAATTTTTATAAGCAGAAAAAAGCTAGCATTCTATATTAATCAATAAATGATCACAATTTAGAAGATGGTTAATGATTTTTATTTTTTCAAATAATATTCCAATTGAATGGTTGTTCAAGAAACAAAAGCCTATACATATGAAAACATATTGAATCCAAAGAACTTTCAATTGATCAAATTGAATAAAAAAAATGTGATATTCAGAGAACAATAGAACAAAATAAGAAAAAAAATCTAAACAAAAACAATCCAAGTGTTTACAATTATGTGCTACGATTGCTGATAAATGGCTATAAAAAGAAGTTATCAATTTTTGAAAAATCACATTGAATAAATAACAATTCTTATTTAAACAAAATATTAAAAAAATGACTTGTGGATTAAACTTGGCTACTCCATTGGAATTCTCTGCTCCATTGGCTGCTCCATCATTGCCATTGACTACTGGTTTGGAATTCTCCGCTCCATTGTCATTGCCAACTCCATCTTTGCCAGCTGCTCCATTGACCACTGGTTGGGAATTCTCCGCTCCATTGTCATTGCCAGCTCCATCTTTGCCATTGCCAACTCCATCTTTGCCAGCTGCTCCATTGACCACTGGTTGGGAATTCTCCGCTCCATTGTCATTGCCAGCTCCATCTTTGCCTTTACAAGCTCCAAGCTGCGGATCATCATCTTTCGCTGGATTTTTCTAAATCAAATTTTTTATTCTTTAATTACTGAATAAAATAAAAGTTTTTCATTGAACTTTATTTTTATTTTCTTCAATTTTCAATTTATTTGATATCTCAATCAAAAATTTTAATTAACAATTAGCTGGTCTTTGGGGCTTATGTAAAGAAAATAAGAAAATTTTTTTTAATTAAAAAAAATTAATATGAATTTATTTAAAACTTTAAATTAAGTTAGAAGTTTTGTTAATTTTTTTTTTTAATAACTGAATATTAAAAGACTTTTTTTGTTTGAAAGAAAAATTTTTTTTTAATGTATTATGTATTTTTATTAATCTAATATGGAAAATCAAGCCTCAAAAGCATCAGATTTTGATCCGAGTGATCAGAAAAATAGCTCCCATCAGGCAATTTTGGACACTCGATTCCAATCTTTTTCAAGATTTTACATATTCGACTTGAACAATGCTGATTCATGCGATGAATTAAATTATCATCAACAGGATAATTTGACAAAAAAGTGTGTAATTCGAATAAATGATTTGTTTGTATCCAAAGTATGCATATGTGGAAATATAGTGAATATTTTTGAAAGTGAAAAGTATTTTAGGCTTAAAATTGACGATTCGACTGGTAGTATAAACGCCACTTTGTGGAAGGATTCAATTTTTGATGAAGATTCACTAAGTTTGTCTGTTTGTTCGAACAGTCAAAACGTTCAGAATCAATTTAGCGAATTGTATTCTCTAATAAATTCGATTCAATCGCGCATTAAGGAATCGTCAATCAATAATTTGATTCAATATGAACCAAAGCAAGGTAAAATAATCAATTTTCAAAATTAAAATAGCATCAACTTTAGTTATCTAAAGGTGATTTAGTTTTGATCAGAGGTCATGTTAGAACTTATAAACAAAGAATTGAATTAAATGCAATTTCCTGTGTCAGAGTTAAAAATTCAACTGAAGAACTTATTCAAATGATACTCCCTTCTATTTTGTCTGAAAAAATCTACTCAAAAAAACCTATTTCATTTGAAGAATTTGAAAATTTAAACAAAAAAAATGAGTTAATTGAGACAAATAAGCAAAAATCAAACAAAGAGAATGAATTTAAAAATGAAAATTTCCTAAATTTTGTGCTCAAGAAACTACGTCAGATGAGTGAATCAGATATACTTGATCAAAGTTGTAAAACTGAGAATACCGTTTCTGATTCATGCGAATCTTTCAGATTGTATAGATTTTTGAAAAGTAATTGTCCAAATGAATTTAAGACAGTGGATCATAAACAAGTTTTAGAAGCACTTAAGGAGCTTGAATCCAAAGGTCTTGTGTACAGCTGTGAGGACGAATATCACTATCTACCGTTAAATTAAATTTATAATATTAAAAAAATATTTATTAACTAAATTTGTAAATATGTTTATTTCCAATAGTAGAAATCAATTTAAAAACCAATTTTTTTTTTAATATAGAAGTAATTAAAGATCGGTTTTGAAACAAAAAAGCGTAAATGAACAAATTAAACCAATATTGAACAAAGTTAAAAAAAAAAGAAAAAAAAACAAGAAAAATTTTTAAAGATTTAAATTTATTTGTATATTTCACATCAATAAGCAGACCGGTATTGTTAGCTTAAAAACCATATTGCGCTCATTTGAGGTCTGATGATTTTTAAATTGAATAAAACACGCTTTTTTAAATGCTATTTACACTAAATCTGTTTGAGTCGACTGATCAGTTTTTTCAACAGATTCTGAAACGTGATTCTTAAAAAAATTTATCAAGTTTAAAATTTGCTTTAAGTAATGAAAAAATATTTGTGAAAAAAAATTAAACGATTTTTTTAATTTGATTTTATTTTAAATTAAGTAGCTTTTGTTCAAATAATATTATCATTTTTCAACTATTTTTGTTACTCTAAATTTATATTAAAAAATAACTGATAATTTAGATTAAGTTAAAGTTTAGTTGGAAGATTTATTTTTATAAATTGCACATTTAATAATTTTTGAGGAAAAATTGCGAATTGAAAATTGATCCAAAATTTTTTTTTATATCAAAAATTATTAGTTCTTTATTACTTAAAAATTTCTTAGATTTATATCTTAAGTCATAAGATTTTGCGTTTTTTAACATTCAAAGGCCTGATATCGATCAATTTTATTTGACTTATTATTTTAACTTCTTTTTTTCAATGAAAATAAAATTATTTTCGAATAAAAATTAAAAAATTTTATAATATTTTTGATTTAAGATGTGATTGAAAATAAAAATTATAAAAAAATATTAAATTTATTTAATAAGAGGAAAGTAAACAAAAGGGATTAAAAAGACCCTATCAGACCTTTAAGTATTAAAAGGTTGATTATTTTTGATTTTCGCATTTTTTGTAATTATATTTAAGTCACATTAAATGTTAAAATAAACAGAATTGATTGCTCTTAAAAATGGTATGTCTAATCTTTTTTTATTTGATTAGTACAAGATTAGTTTAAAAAATTTGACTAAGAAAGCCAAGCCAAGATTTCGATATTCGAAACTTCTTAAAAAATTCATCCAGATTAATGGATACTTGTGATGAGAAGTGGATAAATTTTGAAAATAATGATAACAGAAATCAATAGTTGCAATAATGAATATTGACTAAGGAACATGAAGGTTTTGGTTTTGAAGATTAACTTACTATTCATATTTGTATTGAAATTATAAAAAGTTAAACAAACGCAAAATATTTTGACTTCAACAAAATAGAAAACATTGTTTTTGGTCTCAAAAAATTTGATTAGATAAATTTTTCTAATAGATTTAGTAAAGTTTGATAACAAATATTTACTTAGAGCTAAATGTAAAATTTAATCTTTTTGATTAAAATTTTCTTATTCAGTAGACTTTTTGATAAGAGATTTAGACTTCTTTTAATTAAGTTTCTTTTTATTTTAGACTTGTTTTTACTGTTTTAAAAATATAATTTTATAACTAATTTTTAAAGCTTTTGATATAAGTTTGAGTTGAAAATCTAGCCAAATTTCCCTTAATAATTTATTAAAATAAAATGAAAAATATTTTTGCTTAATAAATTTGTTTTTTAAAGAACCAAAATATAAAATTTCAAGAATTTGAAAAGGCCCGAAAAATTTCACCAAAAAAAAATAAATATTTGAAAATACTAATTATTTGTTTGACATCAGTTGATTTAAAATTAAATTTAGGAAAAAACAACATATTAATTATAATGCTATTTCGAAGCTTATTTTTTTAATAAAGCAATTTTAGCAAACTTACTTAATTTAAAAAAAAATATTTTTTTTCAATTAGAAATAAAATATTTAAGCTTACTTGATAAAAGCTTTCAAGTAAAGGATTCACAAACTCGTTTAGCCTGACATCATTGGACTGACTGTCCTCACTAGTTTGACTCAACAAACTGGGCTCCTTTAGAATAGCACCGAGTTTATGCAGAATAATTTTACAGCTCTGCAAATCTTGCATCAGTAGTCTATAAGTGTCCAAGTCAAGCACGATCATTTCGCCATTCTCAACTGGAGGCAAGTTGCTAGGTGGCTTTAGTATTAAACTGGTCTCAGTTTGAACATCTTGATTAATGGTAGAATTTATGCTTGATGATGAAACAATCAACTGATTCAATTCATCAACGCTTTCTTCAATGTTAGATTGATTTTTTTGCTTTTCGTTCAAATCATTTTCTTTCTTTATTTCTTCAGTATCGTTAGATGAACTGACTGTTGAACTTGTTGATGAGTTATAAGCTGAATCGTCTCGTTTTAAAAGCCCCGATTGATCTACAGACTTATCAATCGATTTGTTCAATTTGCTCTGATTTGATGTTTTAACGTTGTTTTTGCTGGCTGCTGGCATTTTATTGTAAGAAAACTTTAGTTTGGATAGCCCAGTTTGAGAGTTTTCCTTTAAACTGTTTGCTGTACCAGTTGATTCGGGCTTTTTAACATCAACACTTGTCGAATTGTCTCTGTTTATATTTTCGGTGAGCACCGTTGACTTTGTTAGAGTGGTAGAAAATTTATAAGGCGAAAATAAGCGTTTATTTTGCGAATTTTGTTTGTCAGCATTCTCAGATCGTGCTATGTTAGTTGATATGCTCGTATTTGAGGCTTTAGGTAACTGGCTAGATTTAATAGGACTCTTAGGCACCTTTTTGGGCTGTACTAGGCCCGATTTGGGCTGGCATTCGACTGTTTTATTGTTGGAAATGGACGATGATGTGCTCGACAGTGAGGACAGCGATGACGACTGATTGTGTTTGGTTAGACTTGAGTTTGAACTAAAATTTTTGTCATTATTTTTATTTACAACGGCATTTGGAGGCTTTAGAAAGCTTCTGAAAGGTGAAAACTCGCGCCTGGTTATATTACTGACTCTTTTGAGGCTCTTAGTTTCCTCGATCTTAATCTGTGTCTTAAACTCGATGGCCGATTTGGCTGCTTTGGACTTGTCGCTTATTACCGAGCTAGTTGAGGTGACTATGTGCGGATCACGTGGCCTGTAAACTAGCTTATTGAGGACAGGAATCGCGCGCGGCTGCTTGCTCAACTCCGAAGACTTGCTCGAGCTGAAAGATGACATACTGACACTGTTTTTTTGAAACAACGATGAATTTAGATCAATATAGGCTGATAGGTCATTATTTTTCAAGGTCAAACTATCCGACTGGTCATCGATCAGCGTTGACTCGTTTAGTGATTGAATCGATTTAAGACTTTGGCAGATTTTTTTGCGCGATTTTGCTTTGCTATTGCTGGAATGACACGAACCCATGGTGAAAAAAATAATTAATTTTTTTTTTATTTTTAAACTCTAGTAAATCATAATCTTGACAAATAAAAAATTAATCAAAATTTTAGATTGATTTAAAATTTAAATAAAAACCAAATTTAAAAATAATTTTCAACCAGCTTTTTGTTTTTTGTAGTGAAATTTTATTAAGTTTAAAATTGAATTTTTTTTTTTTTTAGAAAAATAATACACTAGAAATTTTAGAAATTACGAAATAGACCTTCTTTGGAAACAACATACGAAAGTTTGCACAAAGGTAAATTTCAATTTAAATATTGCTATTAATTTTTTGTTTTTCCTTTATGTGCGTGTGTAAGCTTCAATGCAACTAGTATGCAATCAAATAATAATTAAAATAATATTAGACTAAAAAACGACACACGGTTGCCACTGGACGTGTCATTAATTTCAATATTGAGCAGATTTTTCCCAAATAGTTAATTACTTTATAGCTAGACCATTGACCTAATGCTCCTTCTCTCTATCTCTATTTCTCTTTCATTCTCTTTAATTAGTATATCTAATAAATTATTTTAACTGAATTAATTTTTTAATTTAATGCTAGATCTGGTTTCAAATCTTAAATTTAAGAATTTTTTAATTACAAATGCAGTTCTTGTCCGAAAAACCCCAAGGACTAGATTTAATTAAAATTCAAGCTTATCTTGCGTTGGTTACCAAGTCAACGCAGTCAACTGCTAGCAGTCGGCCATGAGCCAACTCGACAATCAAAAAAATTAGAAAATTTAAATGCAAATTTTTTTTTCTTTAATAAATGCATCTGCATCTTTTATGACTAAGTTAATTTGAAATGATATTTTTGTTGAACAAATCACTTGGATTGAGATTAGTCTAAAGCTCTAAGGATTATTTCTAAGAAACGGATTAGAGGGAAAGGATTGAGATTTTTTTTCATCACTTACCAGAGTCCGGTTTTAAATTTGAAAAGTTGAAAAAGATAGAAAAAAATATCGGAGCCGGGTCTGAATTCATATTAATTAGCATTAATTGTTAAGCATTTCTAAAGCTTGCCAATATTGTTTTTCTAGCTCCTATAAACAAGTCAAATTTTATTATTTAGAAATAAGTTTTTTCTAGGTTTTAGCTTTGGACAAAACAAATAAAAATCTAGTCCGTAAATATCCGCTAGTTTTTACGTGCAAACTAAATTTTCTCTATTGACCTAGTTGCTTTAATATTTTTTAATTAGCACTACCTTTCCTTTGTGGCCTTAAACGACTACTAGTCACAACAAATCTTAGACTACACGTACACACATCACAATAATCCGTATACCATCTGGGTCAATTGGTTATTTAAACTTTTTTCTTTATTAGCTTAATAATACAATTAATTTAAAAAACAGGCGACTAAGTACAAATCAGGTTTAGATTGAACTTGAAGAAAAAAAGCTTAAATAGAAAATTACGTTTTTTATTTAAACATAGAAATAGTTTAAAAAATTTATCTCTTGATAAAATATTTATACTAAGCTATTTTAATTGCTTAATATTAAGTCATCCTTTTTAATTAAAACGAAAGAAAATTAATTAAGCTTTTTAATCTGGACAAAACATTTGGCTTCGATCAATTATTTAAGTTAAAACTTAATTAAATTGGCTAAGATAGCAAGAATCAATTAAATTGTGTCTCAAATGTTTGTCTTGTGGTCATATTTAGACTAGAGTCCATTAGGCAAATAAGCATTTTAGGAAAGCTCTTTATTGGGCTTATGGTTGAGTGTTTTGCAAATTAAGACTAAATACTGGTAGTAAGCGAGAGCAAAATCCGCGCTATGTTGATGATGAATAGGCTATAAGCTCGCTCTGTATGCCTTGGCACATGCCTCTATACCATATCCTCTATAAATTCAATTAGGAGCAAATAAACCGAATGGAGTAAAAATAATAAACTCAATTCTTGTATTGACCGACTTGGTTTTATTTTTGAGTTCACTTACAAAACTCATTAGGCTCCGAGTTGATTTCATTTTTTGATACTTAATTACTCTCGAGCACTAAAAGAACTAATTTGAAAGTATTTGCAGACAAATATCTCAGAAAATTCTAGTCTAAATAAAAATTTAAAAGCAATAAAAAAAGAATCGCTTTCAAGTAAATAAATTTTTTATTTATTTTCTTTTATTTTAGTTCTAAAATAATGAATTGACTGTGCTGACCTGACAAAAATGACAATATATTTAAACAAAAAATTTGTTTGATTTCTAAAAGCTAGAAGTTCAAACATAAAGTTATCAAAAAAAGACTTAGAAATAACATTATTTAAATTAAAAAAAATTTAACCGACAATTCTCTTTTTTTAATCAATTAAACTCGGTAATAAACTTTTCTATTGATTTCTTGTTATAAGCCAGAAATAAAAATTATTGTTCATTGGAAAAAATGTCTCTTCAATTCGATTAGTTTCAATTCTCAGCTATTTTGCTTCTTTCTCTAAATGCTAATTTGATTTTGGAAAATTAAAATTTGTTTTTGAGCAAAAAAATTTAGTAATAACCTAAATTAAAATTTACAGTATATTATCTTGGGACTTAAAGCTAATAAAATTTTCTAATTTCTGTCTAGGTCGCTTTTATTTTATATCACTTGTAAATTACTACTAGAAAAAAAAGCCTTAAGTTGTAGAGAGATTATCGCTACCTTAGTTTTAAACAAAAAAAAATTGAATTCAAATATAAATTAGATCGCTTCTTGTTAAATTAATTAAAATAAAGAGAATATTTGAAAAAAATATCGCCACAAAACTTTAATTACTTTTAGGACACTAAGTAAAATTTAAAAAAAATGGCTCATTTTGTTTCATTTTATACAAAAATCAATTTTTTTCTAATTTATTTTAAATGATTTATATTGACAAAATTTTTATATCCTTCTAAATTTAAAATAGAAAGCTAATTTGCATATATTTTTGCAAAATTATATCAATACTAACTATTTATACTTTGAATATTTTTATTTTAGCTTTAATCTAATAAGGCATTTAATAAAAGTCAAATAAAAACAAAAATTTAATTGTCAAATTGAAATTTATTTAATTTTATGAAATACTTTTAAACTAAAAATAAATAATCTAGAAAGAAAATTTTTAAAAATCTTGATTAGACCAAAATACTTTGAAAAATTTTTTTTTTTTGAGTTTTTCAAAAATGAACTATCTAAAATATTAGGTTCAATAGATTGAAATAAATTCAATCGAATAGAGCAAAAATTAGTCTTGAATAAATTGCATTAATAAAAAGCAAAGATAAAGATAAATTTTAGAATAAACATAGTTAACTCTTTTTGTGTATCTATGAAAATAGTTTAAAATAAATAAAATGGGGTCTGAATTGAATTGGGTTATTAAATGAGTGTTCTCTTTTGAAAGCTTCAAACTCAAAGACTTATTATAGTATATTTTATATCCTAATTAACTACGATAAAGTTGCGTAATTATCATTTGTTTTTTTTTTACTCGATAGGCCAACTTGGGACTGTAGAATTATTTTGCTTGAATGAAAAAGTCAATTTATAGAGCCCCAAATTCGGATGATTGATTGAAGAAAAAATGAGCCTGATTCCGACACTTATATCCTTTATTTAATCTCATTTATTTCGAGTAAAAAAAGCTAGATTTATGTCAAATTAAGTTGCTACAAGCAAAGGAATTTGGAAAATTCAGTAAATAAATTCTAAAATTATATGATGATAGCTTATTTTTTTTATCTATTTGAGAAAATTTAAATTTTATTGCCAAATAAAATTTTAGACATAAATTGGAAATTTTTTTCCAATTCCACATTCAATCTTAGAATTTAATTTAACTATTTTTGTTTACAAAAAAAAATAATTTAAATCACCCAACTGAAACACAAATGGAACACTCGACGCTTGTTTAGTTATAAGTTGGCAATTTTCTTTAAGTCTTTTATTCTAAAATATGACGGAAAAGTATTTTAATTTAATTCAGTTTGAATGCCAGTTAATCTACTAAGATTTTAATTAAATGTTTTAAACTTTTTCTTAGCTATCATGGTAGTTAAATCCTAAGTTAAAGCATAAACTCGATTTATTTTTAAATAAGTTTATTCACTAATGTTTCAGAATTAGATACACTCAACTTGCCGTCGAGCTAAGTAAATCTTGACTAATTTTTTATCTGTCAACGACTAAATCAAAAACTTTTCACTTACCTTTTTTTTCAAGAAAATTTAAAAATAGAAAGACCAACGCGTCAAATTAAGATTGATGATGATCCGAGCTTGCTATTTGATTGTTCGCAAATGTTGAACGTGACCTCCTAAGCTTCGGACGAGTGACAAATTCGAGATGCTATTCGAAATTGGACTTTGCTTGCTCGTTTGCCTAGCTATTGATTGCCAACAATTATGAAGAATTTTTTTCTATAAAATTTTTGAATCTAAATAAAAATATTAAAATGAATCATTCATAATTGCTTTTATTATAATCGAGAAATTTATTCTTGAAATATTCTTGTTGATTATTGAATATTTTTCTTACTTGCAAACAAATTTTGCATCCACCAGCTGTCAAATTATCATTATTTATTTAAATTTAGGAATTTAACATGTATTTGAATTTCTCTTTTTTTTTTAACACTAAAAAATTTTTATTTAAAAAAATAAAGATAAACCTATTAATTCAATTTTAACAAGTTTAAGTATTTATTAAACTAAAAAAAAAATCATTAAATTGTAGACAACATTCGAACTTTAAATTTAAAATTGTTATTAGTTCGACCAGTTTAAACATATTAACCCATTTAAAGTTTAGAAATTTTTCTAAAAGTCCATTGAAAACCTAAAAAACACTTGGTGGAAAATATTTTTTTCTCTTAGAACCAAAAGGAATAAAGAGCATCATAGGTCACCTGTTCAAATATAATTTTTTTATCTTTTCGAAAAAACGGGCTTATTCTTAACAAATTAAATAATAATTTTCTAATCGCTTCATAGAATTAAAGAGAGAACATTTAGTTGCTAAAAGCTTTTTTTATCAATCGAAATTTTAAAGCCTTAAATTGGCTATTTTTATTTTCTTTCATTTAAAATTAAAATTAATAATAAAATAAAATAAATTATTCAAAGCTTCATCAGTTAGATTTATTTTTCTCAGCGCCATGCTACAAAAATCGCAACAATAGCTAAAAAAAGTTAACTAACCTGCTTCATTAGATTAGAAATTCTAATTTGTTACTTCCTAATTTGAACGCAACAACATATGGCCCAAAGTTTGATAATTGATTCTAAAAAAGAAATTTTTTTTTTGCTCTTGCACATGATTTTTTTCACTCAAGACTAAAAACCCGTAGCTTGCTCATAGCTTACTAAATTTTCTATAAATTTGAATCATGCTATGCAAAAATGGAAAAATAGCTTTGTTTTCTCATTCTAAACTACCAATTCTGGCTCTTGGGAATACGAATTAAAATTTGTTTTAATTGAAATTAAACTTTTTAGTTTTTTTTTTTCTCGAAAAAATAAAAATAAATAAATATTATTTTATGAGAGTTTTAAGCTAAATTTGAAAATTTAAATCCTACTCAAATATTCAATTATATTAGGTTTAATATTTCGTCTTAGCATCACGGCTGCTCTAGGCGTTTAAATCAATAAGACTCAAGTATAAATTATCATGATTAAATAGCTTTTGTGTTTCATAAAATCTAATAAACAAAAAAGTAAGGTCCATTTAATATTATGACTTGATTAACTAATACTTTGTTAGAATTTGATAGGACAAGTGGTCCCACTTTTATTTTTTCCTACTAGAACATTTGTTTATTTAATTTAAATACTAATCAGGAAGATACTCGAGTCAATCTTCAAAGCCTATTTAAACTCGTAGAGTATAATAGAAGAAAAAGCCTACTAAATTTTAAATAGGCTTTTAGACGATTCAAAATCAAAACATGGTAAACTAAGCTTGAATTCTATGAATTAATCAAACAATAATTTAAAAAAGTGCTAAATTTTAAATGTTAATTGTCTGACTTTGGTCTGACCATTTGTCGACACTGGTTTCAGCCCTAAGGCTTCGAATTTTAGCTTCTTTTTATTCAACCTAAAATGGTGTCAAATAAATTAAATTAAAAATTAAAAAAAAAAGAAATATTTTTATTCATTTTTTTTTAAAGCGTGCTGAATAAGAATTTATGGTTTCTTTGAATCGGCTTAAATCATAAACTAAGACATAAACTTTTTTGAATAGGCCTTTTAAATTTGTTTCAGGAAGAAGGCCAAAATAGCGAGTTTTTTAAGGGCCGAAATTGTTTAAACGAAATTAAAATGAAAAAAAATGATTTTACATTTTACCTGCTTTGTCCTAAATAGGATGATAGCCGCCCATTATGCAAATATTTTTTTTGAATTATCTTTTTTAAATCGAGCTATTTGATTTTTTTGATTAAAATGTAAGAATTTAGTTGTGAAATACTAATGAAACTCAGGTAAGAATTCAAACAAATGACTCGATTGATATTATAGAATTTTTGCATAATTTTTGCTTTTTAGATACTTGAACATTCTTCTCTGTTTTCTTGTATGAAAAAAAAAGAAAGCAAAAAAAAACATTTAACTTAATTATTCACTATTTTCCAAAATGCCAAAATTAAATATTTATGCTTTTGGTTAAAAGTCGGTTTATTCTCATTTAAAATTTAATTTAGAAGCTTTATTAAATAATCCTTTGATTATACAATCATAGTATTATAAAATTATTTACTATTAAAAATAAAGTGATATTTTTCTTAAGACAAGATATTAACATTAAATTTAAGGTCCTTTAAATATCAGTTTATAACAATTTTTCTATTTTTTGCATTTTTAGTCTCGAGATTATTTCTATTTTTGCTCTAAATAAATTCTAATCTCTTGATGAATGATTTAAAACACTTTTAAAATACCTCTAACCTTTATTTGCCAATGATGATTCGACCATTAATTAATTTTCGACCAAGATTGAACTGAATTTTTAAAAAATAATTATATTTTTCAATTAGGATCTCTTGGACAATCTAAAACTAATAGATAAAAGAAAAGGAATATAAAAATAAAATAAAATAAGACAGGAAAATGAATAAAATATCTTGCCATAAAAATTTATTTATTTATAAATTAATTATTCATTAAAAAACTATGGTGGTTTTATCAAATTCTTAATTTTGAATTTTTCGACCTTTTTATCGGTCATAAAACTTACGTTCAAAAAGCTATCAAATAATTTAATTAATTCTTTAAATTAAAAAATTAGAGCTAATTGATTATTAGAATAAAAACGAAATTTGAAGTGACTTTTAAGAGGCAATCATATTCAAAATAAATACTAGAAACAGTTAATTTTTGTAGTAAATTTGCTTAAACATACAATCCTAATAGATATAATTTTAGGAGACACAAATGGTTTGTTCGGAAAGAAATGGCTAAAAATTTATTAATAAAAATATTATCAACAAAATTAATTTTCAGTTCAATTTAAATTAAAATTTAACTAAACAAAAATGTTTTCAATACTCAAGAAGGCTTTTTTTTAAAAGGTTTTATTCATGAAAACAAAACTTTTTATTGCCAACTAGTTTCTCAACATTACTGTGAAACAAATGGTGGATTTATTTTCTCAATTAAATTAAATTTCAAAAATAAAAATAAAATGATGATTGATAAAAAAAATAAAATTCTAGTTGATTGAAATTTCCAAATTTTCCAAATTTTAAGTATAAGTAGTTGTTATTCAAGTCGATAGCTACTTCATTTCTATATTTTTCTGAAAAATCAATCTAATATCTTTTCAAAAAAATTTTTTATCAAAATTTCAACTTTTGTTTTCTTATGCTCATTTCTTTTATCTTTTAAATTTTCATATTTTTTAATTTTTTAATTTTTATTTTTGTACACACTCATCAAAACGGCCAACACCATTTTTAGTGGTCGAGTAGCTGCCACTGATGTCATGAAACACTATTGTTTTTAATTTATCAAAAAAAAAGTTCTAGTTAACAGATTTTCAAAAATAAATCATCATGCCCTATGGTCTTTAACCATTTTTTAAGCCAGTATTTCAATTCCTCTCTTATTCTTTTCATCTTTTCATTTATTTTCTTTGCTTATTAAATTTTTTTTTGAATAAAATAAACAAAGAGTAAGACATATCATTTTAGAAGAGCACTTTATTCTATTTATTGTAACATACAATATGAATTAATGTTTTTTAATTAATAAGATGCTAAGATAAAAAATATCCAACCTTTAAAAAAAGAGAGTTTTATAACTGAAGATTATATTTTCATTTATTGATTATTGTATTCCTTTGTTGGATATTGGAGCGTCATAAATCGATACGTCACAGATTTGATGGATGCATTTAACTGTTAAAATCTTAATCAATATCAAAAAATATCGAACAAAGGAAGGCTTAAAATATGTCTTTGCAGAATGCAGTGTAAAAGTATGATTTAATGAGCGAGTAAATACACGTGTCAATTCTGCAATATTTTACATCAAGGAGATTTGCTATAAGTCATAGTTGCTCTCAAGTCACAAATCTTATATCAAGTCAACTAAAAACTTAATTCTAATTCGAAAATAACTAAAAATTAATGCTTAAAATTGAGAAATTTACAAAAAAAATTAAAAATTCAATCTTTTGAGTCTAAAATCAGTCGTATTTCATTTAAAATAAAAACAATGCCAATTTGTACCTACATGTACAAATTGGATAAGTAAATTTCTTTCAGTTTTTCAAAAAAAGTTTATTTTTTTTTATTTAATTTGTTTGATGGCTAAATTTTCCCATTAATAATTTCCATTTATTTGGTTGAGATTTTAACCATTTGACCCTATATAACAGAATTGCTTTTATATAAATGTTTAGATAAGGGTTGGTACAATCATCAAACCAAGCACAATAGGATTTTGTGAAATTAGAAAAAAATTTAACAACAATGATTCCTTTTTTGGTAAATTAGAATTAACTAAAATTAAATATATTTAAAAAAATACTGATTCAAAATATAAAATAATCTTTTGCGCACCTTTTTTTTACCTAAAATAAATATTTCCATATTTTTTGTTATATTAATAAATCAAATCAATAATAATTTTAAACGTTGTTGAAGTTTTAGTTTTTGTCTTTTTATTACATTAGAAAAAGAAAAATTACTTTTGGTAAATAAGGTTCAACAAAGTAAAATTAAATTAAATTTTTATTCAGTATCTTTTTAAATATACTTAATTTTATTTTTTAAATTTAAATTAAAATTTGATAATTATCAAAAAATTTTGTTTGGCCATATTGAACTTAGAGGGTTTTTTATTGTTCGAAACAGTTTGTTCTGTTCATTGTAATAAATGTAACAAAAAAATTGTATAAATTGTAGAAAATTTTTCACATTTTGTGATGATCTTCGAGGACATTTTATTTTTATTTAACTTTTTGGGTCTTGTCCAATATGTGATCACTTGATTACAAAAAATGTGATCTTTTTAATAATGCTGGTTTTGTGAACAATACTGATCACCAAATCGATGATCACACAATATGTGATCAAAAAAATAAAAATTTAAATTAAGGAAAAAACTTTTGTGATCAAAGTTTCATTTAAAGTTTTATAAAAAAAAAATCTTTTGATTACACAATATGTGATCAAATTTATCTTTATTTTATATATTATATATTGATCATTAAAAGGAGTTATTGTTTTAACATACTGATAAAACTATTAAACATACAGACAAAACTTTTCAGTATACCAATTTTTCATCACAACATACTTGCATTTTTAACATACAAAAAACCTTAATAACATACTAAAATCTTTTTAACAAACTTAAAATTAAAATAGAATTGAACAAAATTTTATAAATTTAAAAAAATGGAAAAAGATATCGTTTATAAGACAAACCGAACATATCAAAAAAATATAAAAAAGATTAAACGATGTGGATACAGACCTAGAAGATAACTCAACTAAAATAAAGCAAATGCAAACAATTGGCTAACAAACACTCGAAATATGAATTATTGTAGGTATGGTATGTATGCTGAAAAGTTTTATTAGTATATTGAAAAGATTTGAAAATATGTTGGTCATGTAGACCCATCATTAAAATATAAACTTTTCTCATAAACTTTTCTTGGTAAAAAGATGTCGCGTTAATATTACAATATAAATTATAAGCGCTTCAGTTTTGAAATTTTTTTTATATAATCATTCTTACGCTTACTTAGCTTGATAACTGAAGTATATAAATCTTTGAATGTCTTGAATATAATATTAAAAAATGGATTCATCTGAAAGTGAAGATTTAAAACTTTTTGAGAAAATAGTTAAGATTGGCTTAGTCCAAAAAGATCAGAAATGCTATAAATCTTACTGCAAAAAATTTGGTAGAGTAATGAGTTTAAAGCAAAGAAAAAGATCTACCAATGCCAAGAATACCATTATTTCATGGCGATGTAGTTCTTGTGGAACATTTAAATCAACCTTTGAAGACTCATTTTTTTCATTGTTCAAAAAGCCGATTAGTGTAATTTTGGCTGTTATTCGATCTTGGGCTGCCGAGTTGACTGTTTCCAAGACAGTTGATTCAATTTTTTTCCTTAATCGATTTGGTGATCAGTCTTGTTCATAAAACATTTTTTTAGTTAAGTTTGAATTTTATTCAAGCGTGATCAGTAATACATTTTTAGTGATCAGTATTAAAATTATCGTGATCAATCATTTGATCACATATTGTGTGATAATCGATTTGGTGATCAGTCTTGTTCACAAAACCAGCATTATAAAAAGATCACATTTTTTGTGATCAAGTGATCACATATTGGACAAGACCCAACTTTTTTTCCTATAAAAATGGTATAAATTATTAAAAAAAATTAATTTGTTTAATATTTTTAAATTAAAAAATTTAGAATTTAAAGTTTTTTATTAGATAAGTTGTTAAAAAACATTTTTTGTGGAAACCATTTTCATAAAAAAATCTAATTGAATTTCTCTCTACGAATTAAGTATATTTATATATTTTTAATTTATCTAAAATGTTTTTAAAAATCTGACTTTTTCTTTACAATTACTAGGTTAACTAAATAAAACTTGATCATTGTTTAATTTTTTTTTAATTAGATGAATTTGTTCTTATTCTATATGTATCATCTTGATAAGTTTTTAAAGTAATTTGATCCAATCGTTCTTCCAATTGTCTAATATCTGGTCGTGTTGCATCTCTAGGTTTTCCTGTGCCATATATACTTGGATTAATGTTTATTTCTTCTTTTTTAAGAGGAATGGAACGTGGCAATAAAACTAGACGTTTTCTATCTTCTGAATTTTTATTTAATTTAATTTTAATTCAAACAGAAATTAAAAAATACCCAACTTGATTGTTCCTTCTTGATCTAGACTAAAACTTTTTTGGAAAGGACTTGTTTGGTTTTGATGCAATCTTGAGCCAGAATCTAGCTTGCAGGTCTTTTCTTTTAAATTGGTTTCTAGTTGTTCGATAGCTTTTTTTGAACGAATTTTCTGATTAATTGGCACAGAATTTTTTTTCACTCTTTGATTAAAGTCAAGCCGATTTTTTAAATTACTTGTTGGTCGATTATCTAGATTTCTTTGTCCTCTCTCGTTAGCTATTTTTTCTCTAAATACTGCTTGATTTACTTTAATAAAATTTTCATTCACTTTCTTTAAAATAAAAATTTTATTATTTAGTTTTTCAGTTATTAAAAATTTATGATACAGCTCCATTTAGAAGAAGCGCTTTCGATAGTGCTTCGGAATCAGAGAATTCAACATAGCAAAAACCTTTGAATTTTCCAGTTTCTTTGTCTCGAATCATTTTTACTTGCTTAATTGGCAAATTTTTGAATATTATATTTACATCACCCTGAATCAAATCAAGAGGCAAATTTCCAACATATGCAACACATTTTTGTTTTTCAGAGTGAAGGCAATTTCTCTCATTTGATCGTCTGTGGCCTTGATTATATTTTCTTGTCGGTTTAGAAACATTATTAAGACCATTTTCGCTAGACAGCATTTTTCTATTTTTTTTGTATTGATATTTAGTGTTGAGATTTAATTGAATCAATCTTAAAGGATTAGAAATTATGCCTTAAGTCTTTTTTTAGGAATAAAATATGAAAATTTTATAAAATTTAGCTGAAGCATAAGCAGTTAAGTTAGTTCCGGAAATACTATAAAAATTTATTATAATTATTCATAGCGATAAATCAAGGAAAAATTCATAAAGCTAAGACCCTAGAAATTGTTTATTTAATTTATTCGAAAAATTTTACATTTTTTATGTAAAAATAAAATGTCACAAGAATTATTTAGAACCGGTTTAATTAATTAAATGTTGAAATGAATGTTTGTTAAAGCTTGTTTCATTTTTGATTTGTTCCATTAAGCAACAAAGTTGACACATTCTTATCTGAGTTTCTTTCAGTCTTAAGCAACAAAATTAATTTTTTTCAAATAAAAAAAAAATTTACCATGTAAGCATTTTTGGGTGAATTTTTATAAAAGTTAATTGCAAACGCAGTAATTAACGAAACTATTGCTGCAATCAACATTACTAATGGTAAAGCATTTATCACATCAATTGTAAATCTTAAACTTTTTAATTCCTCCTTAACATGATTGATTACTCTTATTTCCTTTAATTAAAAAAAATTTGTATTTAAAAAAATTTTATTAAAATGCCGAATAAATATAAATATTTTTTTACTTCATCGAACCAAAAAAATGGAAATAGTATTGGTTTAATATTTTTCATTATTCTTTAAATATTAAAAGTTGAATTTTAAAGAAAAATTTTTTTTTGAATTACCTTATTTCCTCATTTGGTTTAAGATAAAAATTTAATTGAAGTCGAACATTACCTCCAAGAGATGCTCCAGATATCTGTGTAAAAATGCTATACTCAAGTTTTTCAAATATATTTTTATTAGTATACCGGTTCATAGTAGACAATAAAATCATGCTTGTCTCTTTGTGGTTTTAAACCAACAAGTGAATTTAGAAATATTCTGTCAGCATTAAGAAAATGAGGTTGGGACAAAAAACTCGAAACGCCTTTTCAATTTAAATGTTAATAATTTCTTTTTCTGACTATAGTAATTTTTTTCACCAAAAAAATTTATTCAATTAAAATAAATATGCAAATTTCAAAAAGAAGCGTGATAGAATATACAAGGCATATAACTGGGACTAAGAAAATATAAATTAGAGTTAAAATAAGACATTATATACATTATAAGATATATTAAACTGACAAATTCAACTAATTTTATAAATGATTTTTTAAAAATCAAATTATTTTGTTTAACAGAATATTTTTTGGTGAAAAAATGATAGCAAACTAAACTCGAAAAAAAAAAAATTTACCATTTTGACAGTTGCTCAAATTAAATACACCATTTCCAATACAATGTTCATCAATGTATCCTTCATTTTCCAAATTTATGCACGAAAATAAATCTTTTTTAAACTGGTAATTATAAACTAATAAACCATCCAAATAATTTTCTCTTAAATAACTCATCGTATAAGATCTTACAACAAAATAATTTCTTTTCGATACAAAAATGAAAATAAATTACCGGCACATTTCGCCACTAAAAATTTCAAGATTTTGATCTCGTCGCATATAAGGTTGACCAAAAGTTCCATCTTTCCCTTTGAATTGATTTGCATTTTTCAATTTCCAATAATCAAATTTGCTTAAAATTTTTTTTTATAATTTTTAAGTTATTTATATAAATTTACTTTTTTCCATTCCATGAAATTACTTTCCCAGTATTTCCTGACACATCAACGGTCTGAACTATCATCTCCTGCCATAAAGTTCCATTTTTCTTTTAAAAATAATCAATGTTTAAAAGTTATTTTCACTAATTAGGAAAAAACTATATCCGAGGATTGATTTCTTTTAACACTAAAAAGCCAGGCAGATTATCATCAAAAATTTTCAAATTTAGTTAGGATAACAAACTGAATATTTTTTCTGAAAATGCTTAAATTTTAAAAGCTATTTTATAAAATTTTATTTCTATCAAGACAATATTTTACATTAGGTTCAATTTTTTAAAAAAAGGTCTAAAAACCCCTCTTGCTATCTAGTATTAAATTTTATATTTTCAATTTAGTTACAGCTTCAGAAAATTTTTCCACTTTTTTTAATTTTTTAAAAAAAAGGAACTTCTTCAACTAAGTCTTATAAAATGCCACCATTAAGAAAATAAGTCATTGATTGAAAAAGATGATAAACAAAAGGAAAAAGAACTAGACTATATGCTGTATGAGGAAGAAGTTGGATATTTTCAAGCTTTTCGATTTTTGCCATTGTTCTTATTGCTGTATGTTCTTTTAACACAAATTAATAAGCATACATTTTTTTATATCACGAGTATTGCTGTTAAGGCCCTTTTTTAAAATTATAATGAAAAAAAAAAATCCAAAATTTTCATTCAAAGTTTTCATTTTATAAAATTTCTTAGAATTAAAAAAAAAAACAAAGAATTAGACATATCATTTGAAGAGCACTCAATTCTATTTATTTAAACAATTTTACTTATATTTTATAATTATAAGATGCTAAGATAAAAAATATCCAACCTTTAAAAAATAAACGGAATTTTATGACTCAACATGCTAGATTTATTAATTCAAAATATGTCATGATTTTTTTATTTAAGTTTGTTTTTTCAAAAAAAGCTGGAACAGCACTTTATTACATAATTATTTAAAATAGAAAAAATGTTACCAAATTAAGAAGTAATATTTTCTTTGGTTATGTTATGATTAATTTAAAAATAAGTAAGCCCAAAAAGATGATATGTTCTAAAAATTCAATGCCTTGAGATTGAAAAAAATTCATTTTTAAAATTCAAAAGACATAGTATATTTAAGAAATTCTTTGAAAAAGTGCCTTGTGCCTTTTGCAAAATTTTTTTGACTTTTAAAAAAATTAAAATCAACTTTTTCTTAATCAAAAAAAATTTTTTCCCATTTATTTTATTTTTTTGTTTTTGTTGTTTCATTTTTTCAAATTTTTAAAAGAAAATTTTCAAAATATTTCATTCACAATTTGCGCCTCAAATTCTAATCTAACGATTTTTTTAATTTTAGATAGTTATTAAACTAAAAATATGCTGTGAAGATGAGTAAGACAATGGGTGACAGTTAAAACATAAAATATCATAAAATAAAAAAACTTAATTACGTTAAGAGTAATACCGAACTTATCATTGTTGATATTTTCAGATGACATCTTTGCTAAATCCATTAAAGGATCATAGTAACCAGATACAATTTCTTTTATTGATCTAGCTATAAAAAGTTCCGAGTCAAAATATTCAAATAGAATATTTAAAGGCAGAAATTGTTTTTCTTTTGAAAGCTTTTCAACCATGCTCTTGAAAAAAAATTCTACAGATATTTAAAACCTAGATTATAATCTTACAGAAAGCGGTACATTTAAAATCGTGATAATATCGGATTCTCTTCCAACTGATAAAGATGGTTCAAAAAATAAGCTCATCATAGGACTGTATTTTAAAATAGTTTTATTAATGAATGCGATATTACGCTTTTCTAGTATTTCACGGTAAACATAAGGTCCACGTTCTTTGAAAATTGGCTTTGCTCCGTTTAAGATTTCATTTGGATTTTGAACATGAAAAAAATAATATTTTCTTAGAACATGAATTGGCGGGTTAGACCATATTTCAAATTGGCTCGAATTAGGAGTAAGTAAAAGAGACTGAAATAATTTAAAAAAAATATTTATTAAAAAATAAAAAGATTCAATCTAACCTTTTTTATTGCTTGGTGAAAATAAACTTTTGCAAATAAATATGATGTCAGAAAGCATATAACTAAAAATCCACTTAAAATTAACAAAAGGCGAAATAACAAGTTTCTATTGATTTTTATAAGAGCCATTTAAAAAAAAAAATTCTTTTCACTCTCTTATCATTAGCTTAAATTCGAAAAATATTATTCAAACAAAATACACGGGATTTTAAATCTTTTACAAAAATTGTAAAACTCAAGCTATAAAGTGAATTTTGTGAATTTTTTTAGTTTCTAAAGTAAAATTTAACTTGTTTTACCTTTAAAAATATAATAATTTATTATGAATAATCAGAATGTTTTAAATGAAAAATAAAAAAAAAATTCTTAGAAAATTAGAATCCTATTATTAACAAATAAACCCTTAATGTCATAAATTCTAAAAATAAAAATGCTTGAAGAATAAAATAGAATTTTTTTTTCTGAATTATTACAATAAACTTTTAGACAATTTCACATTTTTTTTTAAAATTTAAATAATTTGATTAATTTAAAATAAAGTTTGATTATTTATTTTTAATTATATCAAATAAATTTTAGATGAAAAATGAGTTTTTAAATTTAAATGTATAAGCTAATTTTTTGTAAGTTTAATTCTGAATTAATTTCAAAAGAATTGGTAAAATAGTATTTAAAATTAAATTAAAAAATTAAAATCAATTATTAAATTCAAAATATTATTACTAATAAAATAAAAATATCTATCCTTCATATCAATATTTTTTAAATAAAAAATTTAAATCTTTAATAAAAATATTTAATATCTAAAAGTAACTGTTTGAATTGATCATCAACTTCAAGAGATTATTTTTGAGCTCTTGAAAATGACTAAGGTGACCTGGATACTTCAAGTAACAAAAAGAGTCAAGTATAATAAATCAAGTATTCTGAAAATTTAATATAATCAGGTCCGAATAACGTTTAAATTGGATTAATTTTAATTATTCAAATTAAAGTTTGATATCTCTAAAAAGTTTCTTTATTAGAGAAAAAAAGTTAATAAAAAATATTCTGAATATTCGAAGTTTTTAAAGCTATAAACAAATGCTTTGATAGTACCGCAAAACATAAAGTTTATTTTAAACAAACTTACAAAGTATGTATTGATTTAATAATAGATTTTATCAGTCATCACAGGGAAGATTGTCCAAACAATTCGAATCACAATTGATTGATTGGATTGGATTGGTCTGAGTGATGACTCAAAAAATTTAAAATAAATAAAATTCTTGAACAAAACATAAGTAAGATTGAAAATTTTTTTCATAATCAACTATTTCAATTTGGTAATTACATTAAAATAATTTAAAAAAAATATAACAGAGTTGATGAAGAATACTTTTGTTAAATTGAAAATTATCGTTTATAAATAAATGTTAAAAACTAGTTAATAGTTATCGCTTCTCGGCCTCTGGCTAAGATCAAAGTGTAGTATCTGTTCTCATCAGTTTAATATCTGATGGGGGATCCATTGGGTCCCCGCGATATTAAATCGATTTTTGTGAACGGACTGGTTGCGCAGAGCTTGCTCGGCACCAGTCACGGATCGACCTAGCGTTGCACTTTACTGCTAGGACCGGTCCACAAAACCCTCTCACTGGGGTTTATTTAAAACAATTAGAAATAGAAATTCTCTTTGAAAAATTTAAAAGCTCTTCTTTAAAATATTTTGTCAAGGAAAAAATCTCATTGCATTATTTCATAGTAAAAAAGATAAAAAATGTAAAAAAGATTAGATTCAAAATTATTTATATTTAACTGTTTTCGGTGATTTAAAATTATTTAAATGAATTTTAATTTTAGAATTTAAATTTAACCTACCGCAGCTTTAATGTTTAAAGAAAAAATATAAAAAATGAAAATATAAATAATAACATTCTCCTTAATTGTCAGAATTATGTTTAGAATATGCCTGCATGAATAATTTGTTGGAAACATTGGATTTTGGCACCAAAATCAAATCGAAACTTGATTCATTAGATATTCTTTTTCTTGATTTTGTCAAAGAACTTTGACTTAAATCAAATGATTAATATGAACCAGGTTTTATTAATATTAACAAAATTAAATTTATGATTTAATTTCCTGTCATCTGGTATTGGTTGATAGGAATATAATTTGATTTAGATAAAAGATGATTTTGCTTTCTTTTATTTTTAAATAGATTTCAAAAAAGAGAAATAGTGGGCCAAATAAACTAATTTAAAAAGTGTCAATAATTTAAGATAGTTACAAAAAAAAAGATAAGAAAAATTGAAGTTTTAAATGAACAAATTAGGCTAAAATATTTTAGTCAGTTTTTAAGTGAAAATGACAATACAATCAATATTCAAGATGCGGATGAAAAAGTGTTTAGAAGTTGCTTTTGGAGCCATAATGCATAGTCTTGCATTTCTTTTGGGTGAAGTTCAAATTTATTAAAATAAAAATCAAAAATTAAGATTTTAATAGATGGGAAAATCATTAATATTTTCAGACTTTTTTACTACTTTAAATCAGTTACCAGTGACGATTACCGAGATCTGTACCTTCATTTTAAAATAAAAGAAAGATTAAAAAATTGTTTTTTGAAAAATTTTTTCATAATCAACTATTTCAATTTGGTAATTACATTAAAATAATTTAAAAAAAATATAACAGAGTTGATGAAGAATACTTTTGTTAAATTGAAAATTATCGTTTATAAATAAATGTTAAAAACTAGTTAATAGTTATCGCTTCTCGGCCTCTGGCTAAGATCAAAGTGTAGTATCTGTTCTCATCAGTTTAATATCTGATGGGGGATCCATTGGGTCCCCGCGATATTAAATCGATTTTTGTGAACGGACTGGTTGCGCAGAGCTTGCTCGGCACCAGTCACGGATCGACCTAGCGTTGCACTTTACTGCTAGGACCGGTCCACAAAACCCTCTCACTGGGGTTTATTTAAAACAATTAGAAATAGAAATTCTCTTTGAAAAATTTAAAAGCTCTTCTTTAAAATATTTTGTCAAGGAAAAAAGTTAAATTTAATTACTATAATCAAATTTAACTAGAAAAAAAATTTATTTATTTTGCATAAATAACGAAAGAATGTATAATTTTTTACAAGTATATTCAAGTAATTTTACTTTAAAAACGTGAATTAATTAAAAAAATTAATGTTTATTTTTCCACTAAGGATAATTATGTGTGTGATTAAAAATTTTAAATAATAAAAGTTTTATTATTTACATTCTTTTTATCACAGATGAATAGTTAGAATAGTTCAATAGAATAGTTAGACCAAGATTTCTTTTAAACTTAAATAGTTATAAAATAATATTTATTAAACATTCTTTTAGAATTATTCAATTGTATTTCCTTATTCATTATTCATTTTTTTGCCCTAAGTGATTTTTGTTTTTTTCTTCTTTTATACTTAAACATATTATAATACCTTTTGAAACTACCCGAGGGGACAAAAACAGACAAAAAACACTGTTTAAACGCTGTTTAAACGTGAGCGTTTAAACGAAATAAAAAGAGGATAAACGGGCGTAAAACAGCCTGAAAAAAAAAACTTTATTATTTTTGTTTTAAAAAAAGTATAAAGATAAAAAATTAGAAAAATTAAGTCATAAATAATTAAATTAAAATAAAATTTAACATAAAAAAATTCAAAATATTTTTCAAAAATATTGTAAAGAAAAGGTGTTTTTTAATCGTTTTTATGTGTTTAAATAGTGTTTCTGGGTGTCCGAGGTGTTTTTTTAAATTTTTTTTCGATATAGGAGCATCAGATTTTAAGATTAAGTGGTTTTTTAAGTGCTTAAAAAGCATTGTTGGGTGTTTGAGGTGTTTTTTAATGTTTTTGGCGCGTCAAAAACGGTTTAAAACACTCTAAATGAAATATTTTATTTTGTTTATAAAGTGTTTTTCCCTCGTTTTTTTGGTCCAAAACGCTCACGTTTTAAACGCAAAAAAAACAAAGCGAAAACGCACAAAAAACAGCTACCAAACGCCGTTTAAACAGCGTTTAAACAGTGTTTTTTGCATGTTTTTGTCCCCTCGGGTATGTTAAAAGAAATTAGCGTTCCAAAATTAAAATAAATATTTTTTTTAAATAGGTAGTCTATTAATTAAGGAAAATTTCTTTAAAAATTCATTAATAATTCAAATTTTAAGTGATTCATTTTTTATTTAATTTTTGAATGTTAAAATGCCTAAAAAAAGTCTTTAATATGACTTATTGGAATTATTTTATAATTTTTTGAAAAAAATTACTTTATTAAGCAAAAAAAAGAAATCTGAATGGAAATAAATGCTTAAGAATTTTAAATTAAATATATACAAAAAAATAAAATAATTTAATACCTTTTCATTTCATCGAAACCAAGCTTTGCCAAAAATATTTTAATTAATTCTTATTTTTTTGAACTAATTAGCTATTCGTTTCAATCATTGTTTTTTAAATTAATAAAAAAGACTTCAAACAATAATTTATTTTAAAAATAAAACAAGAAATATAGACAAACATATAAAATAAATTTACAAAAAGAAAATGAGACTCTTTATATATTTCAACTCAACCAAAGAGACCAAAGGTCAAAACCCATAAAGGGATGATTGAGCCCATTTATTAATAAAAAAGGCATATAAAAATTTATATAATTAACAGAAATTAATAAAAAATTAGTTTTTTGAAATTAATATCAAAATTAGAATAAATATTACAAAATTTTATAAAAATTAAATTAATATTATTGTTTATTCTTCTTTTAAATAAGACAAAATCTACTTTTATATCATCAATAAGTAATTTATTAATGAATTTAGAATAAAAATAGTCAAACGTTTTTTCACCATAATCGTTGAACTTTCCTTTGGAAGGAACAAGATAGTCATTTGAATTTCTTAGATTATAATCAATATTTTTCAAACGGTTGCTTATTAAAACTTCGCTTAAGTCTACAGGCGATGTTTTTAAATTTATAATTTTATGAATAAAGTGAGCAAGACGTTTAATAATTCTATGCTGAAAGCAGTCGATGTTAAATTTGTTCAACTCGATATTTAAAGTGTTAAAATCATCATTGCCATGTATATTTGGGCGAATATTTAATAATCTTTGAATACAATAGTAATAAGAATTAGCTAATTTTTGAATTGATCTTTTTGTAAAATATATTGATAATGAAAGACAATAGTCAAAGAATGGCATGATAAATGATTTGAAAAATTGGAGCTTGACTTTATGCGATAAGTAAAATAATCTCCTTATAGCATAAAGCCTTTTATTTATTGAAGTTCTTAAGCTTATTACGTGTTGCAAAAAAGTGAGCTTGTTATCAATTGTTACTCCGAGGAGTTTAAATTTATCAACAACTTCAACCATAATACCATTTATTTCAATACTACTGGGAAAATTAAGTTTTGATTTGTTTGAGATAAACATAATTTTAGTCTTGGACCAATTAATATCTATACTATTGAATTTACACCAAGTAAATAACTTTTGAATCGATTCATGAAAAGAATGAATA
>PJRA01000034.1:5733-38821 GCA_016987375.1 Brachionus koreanus
ACCACTCTTGCACATATTTGTATACAATTATAAAGTAATAGCTTACCGATGGAAGATTGATACCCCAACTGCTTGTGTCTACACGTCCCTGGTCCCATTCGAGTTCATTTTTATTCTCTTTGAGCCACGATTTGGTATCAACTAGATCGGAATTCCATTCAGAATTGCACTTTAATTCGCTTGAGATGACGTCGTTTAGAACGGGCGCAGCAGGCGTATTGTTCCACGAAGAGGAGGAAGACGTAGAAGGTGGCTGAGATTGTCCTTTCCATTGATTAGAAAACTCACTCTGATCGGGCTTGATAGTGGCCGGATTGGGTACATGCTTAGTACCGTACGACCATTTTTGTATTTTGGCCATTTTGACTTGTTCAGGATCGCCCCAAATGGCAGTGCCATCGTCGCTCTTTTTGCTCTGTTTAAAGTCGGGATCCTCCCAGCCGGTCGGCTCAATCTTGGACATAATCTGCTGCTGCTGCTGTTGATGCTGAACGAGCGCTTGATCGGTCGACCACGACGACTCGCCACTCCATCCGCTGCTGTTCCACTGAGGCGCCTGCTGATTCGGCGACCAGCTCGTCTCGCTAGTCTCCTTCTGCTCCCACAGCGTCTTGTTCGAATTGCCCAGCCAAATGCCGGTGCCCTGGTCCTGATTGAACTGAATTAAATTGTTCAATAGCTTGTCGTTTGAGGATATGGACGAGGTGGAGGACGAGGACGAAGAAGCGGCCGACGACGTCGACGAAGACGGCACTACTGTTTGAGCTTGCTGCTGCTGATGATGATTTTGATGCTGTTGAGCTTGATTGCTGCTCGCCGAATGGTCCAAATTCCACGGCACTGTCTGATTAACCTTAATGTCCCATTCGTGGCTAAGCTCATTTTTCTGGTTCGTTGTCGAGCCGCTTGTGGACGGCGATGATTGCTGAGATACAATTTTGGCCCAGGACTTTGACTGAGCCTGTGGCGGCACTTGCTGCGGCTTTTTGCCCGACCAGTCGGCGGCGAACTCGCCGTTGTCGGCCGCGTGCTGCCACGCGTTCGCCGTCTGCGACCACTGCCCGCCAGACTCGCTTGCTTGCTGCGCCATCGAGCTAAACGGGCTCCACTCGGCCATGTCGGTGTTGCGCTGATGATGCTGCTGCTGTTGTTCGCTTAGACTAGATTGAGCGGCCGACGAGCTTTTAAGCAAATCGCCGAGCATGATGCTCGGCTCGTTGGACGAGCTTGACGACGAGGTGGACGACAAGTTTTCGTGGTTACTGTTTTTTTGAAGCGGCCAATTTGGATGGCTCTGGTACAGATGTATGTTTTGCTGGAGGCCGAATTGCGCCGCGTAGCTCATGACCAGCGCGTCCTCGTCCGCGTGAGACGGCGTCGATGATGACGAGGACGAGGAGCCGCCGTGCACGATCGGCGACAAATGCCCGCCGAACGAGCTCTTTACCATTTGAGTCTTCGCTTGAGACATTTGCTAGTTCGGTTTAATTACAAATCATTTAACAACACAAATTTTTTCACCAAAGTTTTTTGTTTCGTTTTTAGTGCTGCTGTTGCTGCTGATAATGATAATGATAGTGATGATGTATGTGTTGCTCAATTTGTGTCAATAGGTAGCTATCTATCTAATCTAGTGGTCAATTGATTTTTATTAAAATTAGTTCTAAATTTATGCTAGAAGAAAAGAAAATATAAGCAAAAAATAGAGAAAGAGAGAGAGAGAATACGATCTAAATTGTTCAACATAATAACTAATGCAGTCAAGAGAAATGAAAGAAGCCAACACTTTTTTTTTATGTCTTAATAAATTATGATAATTTATTCGAGAGGCAAAATATATAATGAGAAAAAATCAATTTTTCTTTTGTTCTAATTGGAAAGTAACAAAGAGAGAAAAGCGATCAAGGCTTTTGTGAATTGGAAAATTTTGTGCTTTTTCTTAATAATTTTTTCTTATTTTTTTTTTTTTTTGCTATTTTCATTTTCTAGCTATCAAACATGGCGTTTGCAATTCAAATTAGGAATAAATTCGAGCTATGAAAATTTTTTAATAATTTATTTTTAAGATAAATAGCGAAAAAGTATAATATATTTTTAATTGAGAAAAAAAAAGAGAGAGAGAGAGAGAAAAATGGCGTAGTTTAATATGTATATAGTTTCTTAGTATGCATAATTAAGGCCTTAAATTATTTACACTAAGTTTAAAATGTTAAAATGTACGCTCTATTTAGGTCATACCTAACGACCGGCGTACAGTTCAATGTATTAATACTAATTTTTTTCTCTTTTCATGTTTCAAATCTCTCGTCAATATTTAACACCAGACAAAATACATGTCACCACGTATGTGAC
Organism: Brachionus koreanus; assembly: GCA_016987375.1. NCBI lineage: Eukaryota > Metazoa > Rotifera > Eurotatoria > Ploima > Brachionidae > Brachionus > Brachionus koreanus. The sequence continues at coordinate 8,086 of PJRA01000034.1, forward strand.
ATTATTATCTCAAACAAATCATAGCTTTAACCATAAACTTATTGAATAATTTACGACATTTTTTAAATAAATAAAAAAAATAAAAATTGTATCTCAAGATCCATTGTTTTAATTCTAATTGCTCAGCTTATTAGTAGTGAATACAGAAGAGGTTTCACTGCAAGACCATTAAGTGCCAAAAGATTACTGCAGCGAAGCTGCATCTATATCATTCAAAATTTGATGCAAAACTACTGTCGAGCAGATTTAAAATTGCTTGCAATTTTAAGGATGCCGGTTAAAACAATTCAAACTAAATAAAATTTCTATATTAATTAAATTTTTAAAATTTAAAAAGTAATATTTCAAAATCTAAATAATTAACTAATTCTAGATAATCTTTCAAAAGAAAAATTTACTGGAGTTTACCATTAACTCTTCTCATTTAAATAAAAAAGGTATTTTAATTTAAGTCTAAATTCGGAATATTTGCACTAATGGCCATTCGAATACAATAAAGAGTACTATCTAAAATAAAAAGGCGGCTTCAAGCCGCAAGCACATAAATTACTGGTTTTAATTCTAATTGCACAGCTTATTAGAAGTGAATAGAGAAGAGGTTTCACTGCAAGACCATTAAGTGCCAAAAGAATTCTTTTAGATGATTTATTTAATGCTCATATTGGTTGAAAATCACTTACATTATAACTAATTTATTTATTTATCTATTTTTACTTTTCTTTCCTTCTTATTCTTTTACTTATCACCGTTACTCTATTTTCATGATTACTCTTTAAAAAAAAATTTTTTACAAAGACAAATTTTGTAACAACAAATTAGAAACTCATTTTATGACTGAAGGAGCTCACATTCGACAGTCTTAAAATATAATATAATTATGACAACTTGCCTAAATATCTTTAAAAAAAATACAGAAAAAATCTTAAAGTAGGATGCTAAGCATATGGTCGCCCACAAATATTTTTAGTCCAAAAAACAAGTCAAATTTAATTTAATATTTTGAAAAAAATCATCTAAAAAAATATTTTTGGCACACAATGGAGTTCGATTTACAAGCAAAATCACAGGACTACATAAATAAGAAATGGGTTGGACAAATGCTTTGAGACAATTGTTCTCCTTCAAACATTAAACAACTTGTAAGATAAAATCTTTAAATATTTATAAAAAAAATTTGAAATACTATGTTGGGTCATAAAATTTAGCTTTTTTTTTATTTAAAAAGTTTGAATATTTTTGATTTTAGCATCTCTGTTATTCTAAAACTTAAAGCGATATTGAATTTTTAAAATAAACATATTTGAATGCTTTTGAAATGATATGTATAATACTTTGTTTAATTAATTCTAAAATAAATGAAAACTTTAAATATAAATGAAAATTTTGAAATATTAGTACTGTTACGTGATTATTCGTGTTAGATCCATCTAAAAAGTGATGCTGGATGTTTGATGCAATTTCCAAGGTTAAATGTACATACCAGAGCCAAATTTTAGAAAGGTTGTTTTTTTGGCTGCAAAAAAAAAACGAATGGTACAAATGAGGTTAATTGATGATTTATGTTTTCTTAATTGATAAATTAAAACTATTAATACCTTAATTTTGGATTTTAACAAAAAAATTTAAAAATAATTAAAATTTTGATTTAAAAACCTATTGTGTATTTTGTACTTGACTATTAAGGAAAAATTTTATGATCTTTCCAACTCTTCTTTAATTCTAACATTTTTTTTAATCTTATTATTTTTAGTTATTGGTAATTTTTAATTTTAAATACGACTAAAATATTGTCCTCTATCCAAATTGGTTGTGTTTTGTCAATGAGTTTTTTTTTTTAAATTAAATTGCCATTCTTTTATCTTAAATTTTTGTTGAGCTTAAAACTCGATAACAACTTTTATGACAATTTAAAAATTATTTTTTCTAAAGAAATAGATGAAGATAGACTAATTGAAAAATTTGCCCATTTAAAATTTATTAAGATGTTGACATGCAAAATAATCTGGTTACCTAAAAACAATCCCATTTTGTGTCATAAATTGAATGAGAATAAATCTAAAATTTTTTAATTGTTAAAAATAAGAGACTTTCTGAATTTTAACTTTTGTTTATTATAGTATACTGATATTCTAGTTTAGACTATTAATTTGTCAACCAGTTTTACGAAACATAAACTAAAATTTCTTTTAAACAAGCTTTTTCTCGGTCAAATTAACTGAAAAAATAAGACCTTTTTTAAACTGAATTTTTTATTTTTAAAATAAATTTCTTTTCCTCTCAATAAACTTGATTTTCTTAAATAAATAAATAAACTTTGATTATATTTTAAAAAATTGCGAAATTTTGTTGATTTAAAAAGTATTTAAAATTGATTTTTAAGCTTAAAAAAAAACTTGCAAAAATTATTTAACAGTGTCACGTGAAATACTAAAGACTAATAAGATTTTTGTTATTATTTTAAAAAATTAATTTTCGAATTCTATCGTTATTAAATTTTATTCTAAGAAATCTCTTGGTACCAGTGGCGATTGCATGAAAAAAAAAATATTTTCCCTAAAATAATTTGATTTTATTAATAAAGAAAATAAGTCACGCTTATACGCAATTATTTATACTAAGTAATTTCTGTTTTCAAAATTTCAATTAATCAGTCTTTCATAAAACAAAATTTGACAGTTTCCAAATATTTTTTCAAATTTTATTAATTTCATTAATTAAATAAAACAACTTGATATTTAAGGATACTTTTTTCTTAAAATTGATTTCTGAAATATTTATTTTAAATCTAAATAATCGAAGCAGATATAATCTATTTATTTTAGATAAGATAAATAGGTTAGTATATTATTTAATTAATTGAATTTAAATCACGAGAAAAAGTCTGAATCAAATGATTTTTTCTAATTTTTGTTTTATTATGTTATTTGATGGTGCAAGCTGGAATAAAAAACTAAAAAATAACAGTTACTTTGTGTAATTTACCATTAAAAGTATTTACGTCATACAATATTAAACAAAAAACAAAATTGACGACATTTCACAAAAGCCATCTTCCAAAATTAAAAGAATTATTGATTTGAGAAATAAATCTAATAGTACAATAATAAAAATTCTAAATAATTTTATTTATAAAATTTTTATTTTATGAAAAATAAATATTTAAAATATAAATATGCATTCATAATTGTTGTGAGTTTTCTTCTTATGTTATTATCAGACAAAAAAAGGTGTCTATACCATATAAGCAAAAAAATTATTAATTTATTAAATTAGAATAAAATTGTTTTACTTAAAAATAACAAAAATAAATTTATTTTTTTATATAAACACCTGATTTAATTATAATATACAAATATCTATTTAAAAATTTTAATAATTAACTGAATAGTTAAAGTGTGGTGATATTAGACTTTTTGCCAATGAGCAGTCCAAAATAGTGAAGAAAAATTTTATTTTCTAGATAGAATTGACATAATTGAATTGGCTAAAAATCAAATCAAACAAATTTTATCATGCCTTTTACTTATCAATAAAAATCTTACCAAAGATAAAATTTATTATTAGGTCTTAAAAATTACTAAAATATTATTTTTCCTCTTTTTATTTGATTATTTTCTAATTTTAAAACTAGCATATTTTCATGTTCACAAATATACAACTCTGATTTTTTAAATTAATTGGCTCATATTTATTTTTTCAAATGATTTATTAAAATTTTATCTTTTATTAAAACTTAGCTAGTCATAGAGCATATTTAAACCTCTTCATAAATTAAATTCTTTTGCTAAAATATAGAAACAAAAATATCTCTTATGTTGTAAATTTTCTTTTTAATTTCGTCAATGTAAAAACTGCTAAATAATAAAGCTAAAGTATCTTAACTACTAACAAATGTTGGCCGATCAAAACAATCGTCTCTAATGATGTTAATAATTCAGGAATTTAAAGTAAATTATTATCATATAACTAGTGTGTTTTGAATTTTTTTGTGAGAATAAAAAATGCTCTTTTTTCTAAATAGCGTCATTTTTTTCTAATTGAGAAAATATTTTTTTAAAATGAAAATCACTCAAAAGACGCTTCAAATTATGCCTTAAATTTTAATAATATATTTTAGTTAAACTTTCAAAAAATTTAATAACTTTTGCTATGTAAATACCGTTCTGACTTAAAAATGCTTAATCTTTTATAAAGTGCTTTATCTAAATTCAAAAAATATTAAAAATATTTCTGCTTGAAGTTAAATTTTTTAAATTTCCTAAAATATAACTATTGCGAAATTAAGTTTGCTGCAGTAAAAATCCAATAAAAGAAATGTCATTTTTAGATTGAAAGGTAATAAGCTTAGTAATTTGGTGAACATGTTTTTGAAATTTTAATAGCTCAATCAAAATTTGATACATATTTGCGCAAATATTTGTCTTATTTTAAATAATACCGTTATTTTAATATTAATAATGCACAAATTTACTGATTTTTGGAATAATATACAATAATTATAAACAATAAAGTTATGTATTCTAAAAACTACACATCTAAATAATTAAAAATAAAATAAACTTATTTATTTTTCCTTATACGCTCCTTTAGGTGCATGTGCTTTCGCCTTTGCCCTTGCTTAATATCATGTCATGCCCATTCACAAATGCCAAAAGACCAAAATTTCTCAAGAAGCTTTAAATTATTATATTAAATAAATGAATTTTATTTTTAAATCTGTATAAATCAAATTGATATTATTGAAAATAGATTGCTTGAACGTAAACTTCAACAAAAAAAATTAAGACTTAATGTCATAAAATCATTAGCTTTTTTTAAAAATTTAAAAAAAAATTTTTTTTGCATTTCTTGAAGGAAATGGCTGAAATTTCTGAATTTCTGGTTATCTTATATAGTTTTATGGTGGAAACAGGGTTAAACTGAATTTCGAAGCGTTCAAATAGAGCAATTTAGCTTTTTCATTTGTAAGAGCTTTCAAATATATGACCGTATAAAATTTTGGCCGCCGGTCTGACTTCCAGGAAACCACAAGGTGCACAGAAGCCGTGCTGGTGATGGAGAAATATGGTTTAAAGATGATTTCAATTTTTTTTACCAGACTAATAAAATCTTTTGATAATTATCAGCAAAATTTTTTAAATAGTTTTTGAGTAAAAGTTTATTGAAGTGGCATAGTTTTAAAAGAAGCATTCGATGTAAAATTTTTTATATCTGGAAATATCTGCAAAAAAAAATTCAGAACTATGCACAATAGTTGGCAATGGTTGTACATATTATGATATACATGAAAATAAATCATCAATATATTCAGCATTAAATTTTTAAAATTTAAAAAAATTATTTTATAAGCGTGATGATTTTAATCAATCAATAAACTGAGACTGAATCAGATCTCAGCTCAAAACATTTTTGATTTTATTCTTGAAGTTAAGTATGCTTCTATCTAATTAAACTCTGCGACTTCTTGGAAGAAATTCATATAACAATCTGAATAGCTCCTTGGAATTCTACTCCAGTCTTGTTGTCATAGTGTATAATAATATTGAGATTTTTTAGTTAAGATAATTAAAAAATAAATTAAAGATAAATTAGAATTAGAATTTTTAAAGTTCGTTGCTTTTGAAAGTATTCCTCAAAATGAATTTTTAATGATTGCTGTGACACTATCAAATTATTGCTCAATGGTTAGACCGCCCATGGAAGAGCTAGTGCTACAGCTGTAATTAAAACTACTTCTACCAAATTGAATGCAAAATAAATGATGACTTAACATTCATTCATTTTGAGCCCACTTAATTTTTCAAGAGTGAAAGTCTTCAAATGTAGGCTTCTCACTCTATTCTTTCAAACAAAATAAAGCAAAGTATCATAAAAAATTGCGTAATACAATAAACACAAATATTTATAACATTGTTTTTTTTTCCAAAACTTGTTCTTGCCTTAGATATATTAAATAAATAAAAAATTCCTGAATAAATTTTTATTTTTCTGCTATTCTAAGTGCTATTTGGCAACAAAATAATTTTGACTTTTATTTTTCATGTTAAATAGTAGCAAAGAAAAATGAATTTTTTTTTAAATTAATTGATTGTTTTTATTTAAAACGAATCTTTTACCATTTTTTAAAACTTCATTGATAAAATTTAAAGACTAGTTATTAGCTTTTCAAATAAACTAAATTTTTATTAGCTAAAATGACAATTAATTTTAAAAAAATTAGATTCAACAGAACAAACTTAACAAATATTCACAATTAATAATTAGCTTTGACGATTAGAAAATTAAATTTATCAATAAATAATTTTTTTTTTGATATTTATTAGACATGTTTTAAGTAGGAGATTTAGATGTCAAATCAATAAATTAAATTGATCTCAATTTTTTTATTAAAATAATCCTGACAAGAATTTTTAAAACAAATATTTATCTGATCACTAGGTGAAATGATATGTATCAATTTTCAAGTACAAGACCAAAGTGGAACATAATTCTCATGGAACAATTAGCTTCTTTTTTTTTTCTAATCAGGCCTTATTTAAATAAAAGATTATTTGAATACGATTAAAGTCAAACAAAATAGCTATTTGTAGACAAGAGATCGAATTTAGAAATAGCAAAATATCAAAAAAATTGCTAGGGTAAGCTTGACATTTATGGGTCTTAGTGCTGTTCAACAAAATAGGAGAACAAAAAATCAAATTGTTTTAAAAAAATTCTAAATTTTTGTCAATAATAACACATTTGTATAAACGTCAGACTTGACTATTAAGAGCATTGATTATACGGTAACCCAGTTTTTTTGATTTTTTTTTATCTAGTTTAAATGAAAGTATCTTTGATTAAAATGATTTATTAGTTTTTAGCTTAGCAGACAAACATTTCTGCAAAAATCTAAATAATAAAAACTTCAAAAATAAAAATTCTCATTAATTTTCTCTAATATTTTATCAGTTTAAATAAATTAATTAAATTATTTTTTCTAACAGTCGGACTAAAGCTTTCCAATTAATTGAGATTTTAAGCTATTTGCAAGAAAAAATTAATTTTTAAGGCTTTAAATTATTTTTTAATTGAAGCAATTATTCGCATTTGGTCGACTTCTGATACTAGTTAAATGTATTAGATTAAGATTAATGGGATGGGAAGCCGCGCATAATTTTGGCCAATTTAGACTTCACTTTGGACTTGAGTCGAGTGCTCGGGGTTGTTTGCCAAGCTAAGAACCATTGAGAGTTGAATTTGTTTTTAGTTTATCCGATCGGGTCTGAGTGCTTTTTTGCCTAGTATTTTTAAAACTAAGAGACTTTTAAGGTAAATTAATTTCAGTTTTTAAGTAATACCTCTCGGAAGAGATCAGCTAGAACAAAAAAAAAGTTTTAATTAAATTTTGCTTAATGAAGCTTAAATTTATTTTAGATGAGAGAAAGTGACCGCTTTTATTGTTTTGATTTATTAAGCGATTTTGAACGTGACTCAACTTTGATGGATAGAATTTTTATTTTTTCAAATCAGTAATGATCAAGAATATATTTAAAAGCTAGCATAAACAAATAAAGAAAATAGTTGTGTTTATTCCTTAAAGATTATTTATTAAGGCTCAACATAATAAAAAACTAGTCAAATAATTTATTCTCTAGTCTATTTGATTTTTATTAATCGAACATTATGTCAAATAAATTTTTTTTTTTTGAATTGATAAATAAAAAGTCTGTTAATAATATATTAATTTTGTTCATTTTTTTAATTCACATAATGTCTTTATCATATTGTGAATATTCAAGACAAATAGAATATCTAGTCTAGTGACCTAAGGCTTTGTTTACAAATTAACTATGCAACAAATCGTTTTCTTTTTTATCTATTGGTCTGGAACTAGAGAAGCAAAATCACTTTCAATTGTAGACTTTAATTAAGTGAGAAGCAGAATAAAACAATACATTTTTTTAATTATTTATTTGACATGTAATTATAAAAATCTTAAAGTTATCTGCATTTATTGCTTTTGTTTTATAATTTGAAAATTAAAATTTATAAAATTTTTTTTTTAATTTTATTTTTAAATTAATCATTGTCAGACTATCAAATTTTTCAATAAATTTTCTTTAAACTAAGTGAAAAATTTTTAAGTAAAAAAGTTTCAACAGTTAATCAGGAAGCTTTGGTGTTAAGATGTCTTCATCATCCACTACAGAGTTATTAAACTTTTTAAATATAATGTATTATTTAATTAAGTCCAATTTAAGATTAGATTTACTTGTTTTTATTTGTCAACTATTTATTTAGCAAAAGTTAACAAAATTAAGTTTTTTCTTTATTAAATTTTTTAAATAAAGTTTGATTTTTAGTAAAATTAACTCAATCTTTCACTTTTGATTTTAATTGCATTCTACATTTCAGACTTGGCTGAAAAATTGAAATAAAATGAAGACTGTAAAAAAATCAATCAGAAAATACGTTTAGCCGCATATCATTAATCAGTAATTAAAAGCTAAAAAATTGATTAAAAAGAATTTTTTAATATTTTTTAATTTTGATATTTATGTAAAGTGAGTTAATAACATTTAGAAATGGTCAGTTTAGTTAAATTTCAATTGATTATCAGATCCGATTTTTAGATTTTGATCTCAACATGTTTGTTTTTTTTATTAATTTGAAGAAAATATAGCTCATTACAGATACACAAATAAAGAAAATAAGAATCCTTTAAAAATAATTAGTAACTTTGATTTAAAAAAATTGAGCCCAAAAAGCATTACAAATGAAATTAAGTGTCAAATAGTCAGTCTTATAACTAAAACTAATAGTTTAATTGAAATAGCTTTGGGATCTTTGAAAGGAATCTTGAACATAATCTTAGTCCCTTTTGAATATTAATATATTCTTACACAGCTTTTTTTCTCAGTTTCTAACACTTATGATTGTATGTTAAAGGAATACAGGTTTTCTGTTTAAGAGTAAGCTTTTGTAATTTTCAAAGGCGCGTATTTTTTTGTCCTTTAAGCTTTTCACGTCCGGTAAAAAGTATGTTGTAGAGGACGTCGTGCTCTTTAATTTGAGCTACTGATGAGATCCTCTACGATCAAAATATGATAAAACAAAGAAGATTGAATTGATATGCCATATAATCTCATACCCCAGTAATTATTAAAAAAGATACACATGTCTTGATGACTGTTTAATTAAATAATTAAGGGGAAAACATCCCAAGCAGCACAGAATTCTTTTTAATAAATGTATCGGTGAAGGAAACAATAGCATAGAAAAAATCATTGAAAATAATGCCTTTGAAATGTTATTAATAATTGATTAGAAAAAACAATTTTTTCTCTTAACTAAGAATACTTGTAACAATTAAAGATTATTATTGTTTCTTCAAAAGCCTTCTTTGTGCAAGCAGCTTGAATAACAATTGCTAGTTAAAAATAACAATCAAGTTATTTTTTTATGAGATCTGTCTAACATTTTTTAATTACGTTTAAATCATTGCATTGCCTATGAGGCGTTGTTTTTTGATCATATTAATAAACAAAAAATTGTCTTAATAAAAAATAGAAATTTTATTTCCAGCAACATTTGAATGAAAAAAAAAATAAATAAAAAAATTATTGTTTTTTTTTAATAAGTGTTGATAACTACAAAAGATTATCCTGGTAAATAAGACACTCTCTCCTATTAAATTTGTCGTCTATTTGAATCTAAAGAAAAAATAAGTCATGCACACCCATTTCGCACTTTTCTCTTTTGACTATAAGTTGTTTTAATCTTTTTTTCTAAATTCTAAATTTATTTTTGATATTGCTTTTTTAAAAAGTGTCATTCAATCTTTTTTTTTGTTAATTTAAAATTTAGAAAAAAATGATTTCTAACTGATAAAGAAACAAAGATTTTTACTAAAAATTTTGACAAGAAAAAATCAAAAAGTCAAAAAATTTAGAAAGGGGCATTTATTTCATTTCATGATGTAATTAGTTCTATTTTATATCCTATCATGGGTGGGTAGGGTTCATTCCTTCAAAATTTAGTGAACTACTTAATAATGTCAAATTGATAAAAGTATCAATTATATTCAAAATTTCACATTAATTTATTTGAATAGACTAGACCCCAATTACGGCTCGTTTAAATCAAATTTATCCAATTTTCTAATAAATAATATTTTATTCAAATGAAAAAAAAATTGAATTTAATTTTATTAAAAGAGCTTTGTCTAAATTGGACAGATTAGTTGTAGATAATCTCGCGTGATTATTAGCCTATGGCCATACAAAGAGAGAAAAAAAGGCTAATTAAAAATAGAAAGCAAGATTTTCGCTTCAATGACAACAAATTTGTGTTCATCTCTTGTAAATTTCAATGTCAAAAGGAAGTTAGTCAAACAAAAAAGCAATTAATTGATTTTCTATTTTGTTTACTTAACTAAATTGAAATATTGATAGGCATCTAGCTTTTATCAATCAATTAAATCTAGGTAAATTTATTATTCCGATTGATTAGAATAACAATCGAATGTCTGATATAGTTCTATCTCAAGAGACTAGTCTGCTTAAAGACATTTCAATTAGTTATTTTATGCAGACTTTTATTTTTATCAAAATAATTTTCTTTTTTTTTTTAAGTACAATTTAACTTAGACTTTTAATTAAATTAAGTATTATATAAATTTATAGCGTGACGGATACAAAACAGGTCCTAGTTTTTTTCAAAAAGCATTTTATTTTGGATGGAATGCGCTCATAAATCATAAATGGTTTACGTGACCAATCTAAAAATAAAATAAAAAATTTATGAGCGATGTTTAAATAATGAGAGCTTAATGTTGACCACACAATTGGAGATTAATTTAAATTTTAATTGCAAAATTTCTAGCTAGTCTTTTTAAATGGGATTAAAAAGTTTCAACAAGCAAATATTTGTTATACAATTAATTTTTTTTTTAAATTCAAAATTAAAACTTTACAACAAAAAATAAAGTCTATTTTATTTAATCCTTTAAAATTGGCTTTTGGATTTAGATATGATATGAGTGTTGGTGGTGGCAGACAGGCAGGCAGGCCGTTCTTATCGTTTCTAATTTTCATATGCTCTTTTTTCTACCTTCTCCCCTAATCTCTACTTCTTATCAAGTTCTTGTGCCGGTTGCTAGTCTTAAAAATTCATTAGTAAAATTGGTTCAAGTGCTCGTTTATTAAAATATAATAAAAGTCTAATTTTTTTCTATTTGTTTTAGCTTTTAAAAAGCTGAGCTTTTGTGTTCGTTACAAAGTTAATTTAGGTAATATTTATTAGCAATTAAGAAGCATTATTAAATCTAATTGAGCAAAACAAATAGTAGAAAAAAAAAAGATTTTTTTTTTCAGACATACTGATTTGTTTTTGGGCTAAGGATATTGTTTTAGTCGAGATGGCAACCAGGAAGAATTGCCAACTATTAGCTAATTTATTTTCTTTCTCTCTCTCTCTCAATTACCTTAGATGAAATGTAGACTAAACTAGTTACGAATAATTTAATCCACCAGCCGATCAAATTATCCGCGGATTATTTAGTTTTTGGTAGTCGTGCATGCATTCAGTCGGAATTTTTCACTCTTCCGCTTCTCAAATTTGATTTCTAATTCTCATGTTATTTCACTCACACACACACACACACACACACTAACATGCACAAATTCTTAAGTTGATATTTATTCAATTGGCACAAATTTCCAAGTCACAATTCAAGTGAATTTCACCATTTTTTAAATTAAATTGAATTTATTTTGTTTTGAATTTTTCATCTTAGAAAATAAACAATTTTTTAAGAAAAACAAAAACATTGTAGTGTAATATTTGTATTGCTCTAGAACAAATAAGACCTAAAGTAGTTTTTTTTTAAATTTTTCTAGACTTTTTGATTAACTATTAATATTAATTTTTGATTTATTTTGAATTAAATTTTAGTATTATTTCTATTGAAATTCGGCTCAAGCTTTTTCGGTTTTCTAAGCATAAAAATTTTATTGAGAAAAAAAAACCTTTGAAAGACTGTAAGTAGTTAATATATCAACTTTAACCGGTTTTTCTCAGTAAATATTTAAAATTTTTCAATATTTTTCTTTAATTCAAATTAATTTTACAAAAGCTGTATGTACAAATTGTACTCAAGTTTTAGTTGAATATAATCTCTCTTTTTATCTTTATTTGTACATCAATCTTTCGGTGTCTTAAATTCATTGTGTTTTCTTGAAGAGGCAACATTGTGCGTGAATGTCTTTAGAACACAATCAAGACTTCATTTGATCTTTATTTGAATCATAATGGAATAAATTAAAGATTTGCTCGACATGCAGTCTACTGTAGCTGTTAACCTTATTATTTTTACTTTAATTATTATTTACCGAATTTACTAATATTTCAGAAATTACTAAAAACAATTTCTTTTTTTTTCAGGCGGCTTAAAGGAAGGACCAAGATCCATTCCAAACTGTCCGGGTCTAAACCCAAACTATATTTAAAAAAAATGGAATAAATTATAGCATTTTTTCTACTGTATTTTTAGCAATTTCTTCTATAGCATTTTTTTTGGAATAGAGACTATTTTATTATTAGAAAAAAAAAATTGGGAATTTTCCGGGACTTGCCCGCACGGCAAAAGCCTTCTTTTCACTCCTCTTGCTGATGTTTGTTATTTAGTATATTAACAAAATTTAAGTTAGAGTAATTTAGAAATGTTTAAAAATTTAGAATTAAAGATTTAATTTTACTAATTATACTATTTATTAAAAAGAAGGCACAAGGCCATTCTATGGGTAAATACCTCAATTTTTTTAAATAGAAAAGGATACCTTTTTTATTTTGTGTACCGACAGAATTTCTATTTCTAAAATTCAAAACAAACATCACTCAAAAATTACAAAAAGTATCATCATGTTGTTTAAATAAATAAATTATTAGTTTACAATTAAAGACTAATTAAGTTAATTTTTTTGTTGCTAAAAAAAATAATAGGTCATTGATTTAAATTGTCTTTTTGCACTTGATATTAGCAATTTGAGCTCTCGTCTGTGAAAATTGAAGATAAACTAAATCTTGTTTTAGGATTAATTAAAAGTGAAACAATAAAGTTTGAACTTTAGAAAATTTTTATTTCAAATCAAATATTAGATAAAATTGAAACTAATGTTTTTTATTGTACTGATTTTAATATTTGCTTTAAACAATTACAACAGCAACAACAACAAAAGAGAGATAAGATAATAGCAATATAGGAACACGACCTTTAAAGTACACTTAAAATAATGTGCTAATTGTGTAGATAAAATTTACATGTATTAACATTGGTGATAAAAATATGTGTATTTAAAAGCTTATCTGGATAAGGTTTGTGATAAAAATCGCAAAATTCTAAGACAAAATAGATTTTTGAATAGAAGCGTTTAAATCACGCTTATAGGATTTTGTTTGAATTAATTAGAAAAATTCGTGACAGTTAGCTTTGGAGGACGATGTGGGTTAATGACGATTGAAATAAACAGGAGTGTACTAAATAATTAGTTTTGTCGGCCAACAGAATTTAAATTGTAGGCAAAAGAAAACATACGAGTTTGTGGCGAAGCCAACAAAACCTTATCTCTTAAAATTGCTTGCTTTAGTAGCTTTTAGAAAACAAAATAACAGAAATTCGTAATAGTTATTTAGTTTTTCTAATCAATAATAAAAACTAAGAAGAAAAAAAGCGCCAAGTTGCACAAATCCTTAATCGATTTTTGAGATTTTAGTTGTTTTGTTTGACCCTAATTGCGAGTTTGCTATGGCTTATCAATTTAATTTTATTTTTTAAAATAGAGCTTTGTTGTATTTTGATATTTTAATCAAGTTTTGGTGCGTGTTTCTTTTTTTTTAATTATCAATTTTTCAGCTAACGTTAAAAAAAAAATTAAAATAAATTTTGTTGATTTAAAAATAATCTAGTCTTTCTTTATTCTTGAATTGCATCAATTTTTTTTCTAGAGTAATTAACTGACACAGCTAATAAAATGAACTTTTAAATACATGCCAATTTGAAAATCAAAAATTAGATATCAATATCAAATTTTATTTTAGATAAAAAAAAAAAGAGATGAAGAGATTTTTGTTTTTTTTTTAAACCAAAAATAAAATTAAGATTTTAAGCGATGTGATGATTAATTTTGAGCTTTGGGTTGAATTTTTTTTTCTAATAGTTTGTTTGTTTTTCATTACCGTAGGAGCAAAAATATTTAATTAAAATTTTTTTTTTGTTTAAAAAATTCACATCAATAATATAATTGATATTAATTACGACTCAGTTAATAATGTAGAATTAAAGCTTTGATTTTCTTATTATTTATTTTAATCATGCATCCGTTTTCTTCAACATTCTCTAGGATTTAACAACATTCTCCTTTATGGAGAATCTAATTATTTTATACAATCGTTTTTTTTTTTGTTTTTTTTTTTTTTAATTTATTCAATGCGTTAAACATGCAGGCTGAAAAGAGGGTTCTTACCGGTAGGATAAGCCTGTGGAGGTAAATCTCCAAAACTATATTCTATATTAATATTATTTTATGGAGAATCTCTGTGATATTTTAGTTAATGTTTTTGTAAAATTTTCTTTTGTAAAATCAACATAGTAATCAACTCTGTCATAATTTTCAGCTGCTATTTTCTCAGTCGCCCTGCACAAAACAAACTGGAATCCATTGGATTTATTATTCTTTCTGTCAAAATCCCAGTCACTTAGATCTTAGATTATATATGTACATGTATTAATGTGCACCTTTTATTTTTATTCGATTTTTATTTGACAGCTTTCTTTGGAGGAAATGAAAGCAAAAAAAAAGAAATGGCTCAAAAAAATTAAATTAAATCCATTTCATTATGCTTCTAAGAGGCATGAAACCTGAAGGTAGGAACATTTTAATTAGACAATATAGCATTACCAATTAATCATCAATAATCAATTTTTGTGCAAGTTGAAAATACGAATTTGGGTGAATGACTCAATTGCGTAGTTGCTACCTTAATATACCCTCTTTTTTCCTTGTAATTTTTATTTTTAATTTAAGCTAAAATTAGTACATTTTCTCTACTGTATTAAAAAAAAATTTTCTTGAACTAAAAACAAGGCAAAAAACTATTCGAATAGTCTTTTGAGATAATATATCTTTTTTATTATTTTAATTTCTTTTTTTTAAATAAGATCTAAATATTAAAATTTGCTGTGGATTAAAAAAAAATAAGAAAATTTATTCGATTAAATATGTATTATCTAACTCTCAATCTAAATTTATCTGATTTTATTATTATCTAATTTTTAACGCGAGTTTTTTTTTAATTCATTAAATCAAAAGGAGCGTATATTTAGCTCGGTACAAATATACGATTAACTAAATAATTAAGAAGCTAAAAATATTCAAAATATTGCTTGTCTTAAAATCACGGCAGTTTGGAACCGCATGAAAAAGAACATTGATGTTAATAGTTTCAAATAAATAGTGAATTAGGTAATAATTAAAGTAAAAAAAAAGTAAGAACAAGAGCTACAGCAGACTACGTATGGAGCAAACATTTAAATAACTTTGTTGATCTTTCGTACACTTACATCATATTCAAATAAAATTTAAAATATTTAACTTTAATCTAATTTAACATTTTGTTTCAATTATATTTTATTTTTGAAAATGTTCTTCATGTGCTTGAAAGGAAGGACTAAGTTTGCATTCTAACCAAGACCAAGACTTTGCCGAACTATATTTTAAGTAAATAAATAAAAAATATTCAAGTAAGAATCTGTAAAGTACAAAATAAAAAAGCCTTGTATCTGATTATTTTTTATTTATTTTAAAAATAGTTTAGGCGAAGCCTTGGCCGGTTTGAATGGAGACTTTTTCCTTCCTTTCAGCCACATGATTGATTTTTGATGTTGTACAATGTTGCAAAATAACAAAAAAGTTAATTTAGATTGAGTTTAGCGTTTAAATTTTAAAATGTTAGAAAAGAAATTGTATCTGATTATCATAAGCATGAACATTGTCTTTCCAATTAATATTCATTTAACATTAGCTTGTTAATTTCCATGATTACATATCAATTATTTAAATCCAGCTTCTTCATCGCCATTCACAGAAGACTAAAAATTCAGCAATCTATTTAATATTTTATCATACATTCCTTAATTTGATATATTTAATTTTTTTTTTTGAAAATATTAAAACTAATAATTGATATATTTAATAATGACCAAGTATCATAGTAGAAATGATAAAGTATGCATAGACAATTTGATAAATGATAAGATTTAATTAATTCATTTTAAAAAAATATTATGGGCTAATGTATTTCAAGTAACTGATATGCGATTTTTATCAATACAAATATCATTTTTAGAATTTTAATATCAACTTATATTCGAAATTAATATTTGTCATGAGAAAGAAAAAATTTATTTTATCAATATCGAATATCTATATTCATGACTTTTTGATTGTGATTTTTATTTTCTACTAGGAGAATGAAAAGAAAAACTAATATTTATAAAATAATTTATCGGGTTGCATAATTACAGAAAAAAAAGAAAAACTAAAGAAAATCAAAGAGCTCATCTGTTTTTGATTGAAATATTTTCCAACTATTTAGAGTGAAACTTATATGCCAGTTGTTGTGAATATTCATTCAGAAACTAAACAAATAAAAATCTAAGTCTCTTATTTTAAATCCTAAAATAAAATTATCAATATTTATCTTTTATGCTTTTTAATTTAGCTAGTTAATTATTTATTCAAATATGATAAAGTACAGTTGTTTATATTTAGTATCTTTTGAACAAGACCAGAAACAAAAACTCTCAGTGTCTATTTATAAAGGCCGAAAATACTTTTATATTTGTTGTAATTTTTTTGAATTAGATTGTCAAATCGAACCCTAAGACTATGATTCACTTGATCTTAAGGTCATTTTTAATTACACTAAATCTAAAAAATTGTCATGATGCGGCAATTATTTAATTAAATTTTTGAAATGGGTCATGAGATCGGTGCTTTTTTTTCTTCATTAAATAGATCATGTCCAAAAATACTCCTCAACTAAGTGTTATGTATACCTTTTTTTTTTAAATTTACAATTCAAATTTTTTTTAAATATGTGATGTAATTTGTAACACAAAACCTTAAAGTGGATTACACAAAGTTTAATATGGGCTTAGATAAATTCGGTATTTGTATAAACCGGGCTATTTTATCAAAAAAAAAATAAAATAAAAAAAATATTTTTTAATTAAACTGACTAAGATTAGATAATCAAATATGTGTTTGTTTATCTTTAATTTATTATAATCTTATTCAAGATAAGACCAAGGATCAATCATCAGAATAGAGCTGTGGGTCTAAATTTATTATGGCAGAATACATTTTTTATTATTTATAAATATGAAATTTTTATTATAAATTAAGCTAAAATTTTTAACAAAAATTTTTTTTTGTTTTTTTTCTAGCAAAAACGGGATAGTCTATTGAGTAGATTCCTTTAATTTATTTTATTAAATAAAATTAAAAATAAATTAATTATTATTAAAAAAAAAAAAAAGAAGCACTATAGCATTTATTAATCAATCAATTTGGTGTAAGGATTCATCATTACACAAGGTACTTCATCACTTTAATGTCTAATTTCACTAATTTCCGAAGGCATAAGTGCTATTTCTGATATTAACTTATTAACTCTATTCATTAGTTTTTGTTTCTTTGCAGCTAACAAAAAAATTCATTTCCTTATCTATTTGTTTTCTTTTTCGGCAAACAATAGCCAAAATAAATATCCGAGATAATAAATTTTTGTTTTTGCTTTGAGATTAGCCTAGCCGATTTTCCTGTATTAATTTCAAAATGAATAGCCTGTGAGTTCTATTTCACGGCCCATCTCAGACATATTATTGATTTTTAAATAGCTTTCTAATTTTTCGTTTTGAGGTAAAAGATTTTTGATTAAAAAAAAATATAACAAAATTATTCAAATTTATTTGTATTTAATATATATATTAATTTTTTTTTTAATTTTTGTTTCAAGTTTAAAGGATTAGAGACAGGGTATTTAAATTAATTAAACAAAAAAAAATATTTATTTGTTTCTAAGTAAGTAAATATAAAATTTAAATGTTAGAAATTTTTTTGACTTGTGTTTTGTTTGAAAAAAAAATGATGGCTCCATCATAGCCTCGTTCCAGATAAACCAAAGTGATTTTGTTGTTATTTTTTCTAAGGACTTAATCAGCTGATATAAAACATACTGGAAATTGTACTGTCCAGATATATTAAGCTTTCAAATGAAGTTAATAACTTAATCTAAGATTAATTGCATTTTTGTTGAGCTTATTTGGCCAAAGCTTTCAAGCTGTTTGCTTAATCTAATTTAGTTTCTAACGTTAAAATAAAAATACCGTGCTGTTCTAATGATTAACACTATCAATACTATTCAAAGAAATTGTGTTGCCAATGGAGCGTTTCAATACACGCACACACACACACACAGATGGCACGGGTCTTAATTGTTAATTAAACCCAGCATGTAATAGCAAGAGAAAATGGACTATCTTGAATGCGAATCTTAAGCGAATATTTTTCTTAAACTAACCCCTTAAAGTTAATTAGTGATATATCTGTGCAACCTTATCCAATAGATTTATTTAAATGTTAATTAAAAAATCGATCTTATAAACAAGATATGCTTGTTGTGTAATTCTAGTGAAATAATAGTCTTATTAGTTCTATCAATCATCCACTATAGAGCAAAAAAGAATCTACACTACTTTTGTTTATAGTATTATATTATATGTTGTAACATTCTATTTAATTACAGGGTATAGTATTAAACCTTGATTATAGGCCAGTTCAACTAGGGCTCAGGTTTTTTAATTATTAAGTTGTTGTTGATGATGGGAAAACTAAAAATCTTTAGAAACAAATTATTGATTGATTATTTAAATAAAAAAAAATTAATCTATCTTGGGGAATTTATTCCGCAGAGTATTTCAATTTTTTATTTTTGATGAAAATTTATTTATCTATTTAATTTGATGTAATAAATAGTATTTATTGAGTTTGATTGAAAAAAGTTAATTTGTTCATTTTTTATTTTAGAAATATTGAATGAGTTTTTTTTTTTTACTTAATCATTTATCAACAAACGGTTTTAAAATAGAATCTAATATAAAATCTGTTTAAGTCAAATTCAGAAATTAATTTATTATCTTGTGGTTAAATAAAATAATGTAAGTTTTTATTAGATTTTATAGTTTAAATAAAGTTAAACAAATGAACAAAAAAATAAATTATATTCTTGAATTATTTTAGTTTATAGCAAGATGTTGGTTTAGTAGGATCTGTTGAATGTCAAGTTCATTTATGACATGAATGATTGTGACTGAATTTGAATGTGAATCCCATGTTCTATAACACACGAATAATGAAACTTATTCTTGGTTTAATTGAGAGACCAAATAAGAGAAAAACAAAATTGTGGTTAAATGATAAACTTTTATTTGTAAAAATGGAATCTCAAAAGTAGTAATTGCGTTGAACATAATTAAATATGACTAGTAAAAAACATATACCAAAATTTAAAAATAAAAACTTATAACTGTTAGACCTCAGATTCAAGGCTCTTAAATATAATTTACAATATCAAGCAAGTTTTGGGTTTTTATGCCGTTTTTAGATTGCGTAACCCTATAAGGAGAAAGTTTAAATTTTTTTTATAGATTTAGTGAAAAATAAAATGACTTAAAAACAAAATTAATTTTTTTCGCTTTTAATTTTGTATTTTTTTTGTGACAATTAAAAATTATTAATGTCATTTGACTGAATGATTTCCGCCTTTGATATGAATTAAACACTTAATCAAACAAACTTTCGAGTTCAATTCAAATAATGATAAATTTTTTTATTAGAAAAAATAAAATAAGAAAGAAAAAATATAATTTATTGGAACAAAAATTGAAGATAACCTCAGGCGTCTTCATATTTAAATTACAAAATAGTTAAACATTGTTTTCAATTCACTTAATCTCCCACAGAGCTATACTTGAAAACAAATTGCTGGATTAATTAATTGCTGATTGTTTCAAGGTCTGATTTTGTTTGTCTTGTTTATTCAAATGATGATTTTGAGCGCGTGGTGTCCTCATGATCGGAAGTACATAAATTCTTATATGAGCTAACTCAAGTATAAGTAAATATTTGAAATTCTTTTTCTTGAGAGAGGCAAATTCTAGCAGTACAATGTTAAATATTTTTTTGTTATTTATTAAGAATTTTATTAATATTGACTTAGAGTGATTGATTTTTTGGCTGTCACGTTCACTCAATTGTATCGGTAAACTCTTGAGCGAATGATCAGCCCGCTGTGTTAGTCGAAAAATATTCCTAAATAAGCTTTACATACTTGAACTCAATTGGGAAACGGATTAAATTTTATGAGCATAAATAACACTTCAATTTGTCACAATAACAAAAATCCTATTTTTTTCTTCTAAGCATATTAAGCAACACACGCGCGTTTGTATTAAACATTTAGCCAAAATTTGAACAACAGACTTCATTCAACGCTTAATCAATCAAATTTGATTTCTTTCTTAAATTGAAAATTTGATATCTAACAGAAATCAGTACAAGATATCAGATTGCTTTTTAATGACAGATAAGATATCAATTTCAAGACAAGAACCAGTAAGTTAAATTGTAATTGACTTTTTATTAATTAGATTTTTTTACTCTACTTAAAAAAAAAACCTATTTTTATTTCTCATTTTTATTACTAGTGATAAAAATTTTTTTTAGAAAAAGACGAATAATTTTCTTATCTTTGTTCATTAGTTGCATAAACAAATTAATTGTGTCCAAATCGAAATGTTCAAGTTATTAGGCTCAAGTAGGTGCTCTAAATTAAAGTGATTTTTTGAAAATTTATTTACTTTACTTATAAAAATTTTTTTAAAGCATTAATTTTTAGATTTATTTTATTCTAAAATTTGTTTTGGAATGAACAAAAGTTTTGGATAGTACATTTGGCTAAAAGGAAGAACCAAGTTTCATTCCAAGCTATCGGGATGGCCAACGCAAACTAAATTCTTAATAATAAAAATAATTAAAATTTTTATGGGAAAATGTTTCAATGATATAATAAATAACTTTGATATGACGAAAAATGTGTCCGTTTATTCAGAGACACAAAAATTTTTTGTTAATAACTTAAGATATTTGCTGATCAAGCAAAGGTAATTTTCGAAAATTTTTTGTTCTCGAAAAAATAATTAGCAATTGGAGGATTAGAAGAGTTTTCAAAACTAATTGAAAGTATTAATCATTTTTGAGTATTACTATAAATCATTTGTTAGAGAATATTGATTTTGTATAATAGACTTTGGTTTTAATTTTTTTCAATAGACTTTTTAAAAAAAAATTCTAATTAAAAAATAATGCGGAAGACTATTCTAATGTCTATGTACCTTTTTTTTTAAGTCTCAGTAACAAAAAGATTTAGAAACAAATATTTTATTCTTTTAAAAGATAATATCATTTTTTGTAAATATTAAGGGAGGGTAATCTGTAAAATTTTCTACTCTAGAGAATAAAAAAGCCACAGGATCCAGTTTTTTGGTCACTTGTTTGTATGTTTTGATTGCTTTATTAGTCACTCAGGTAAACATTTATGCCCTGTTTTATCGATTCTAATAATCCATTTTTTTCCTTGATTTTTCTTGCTTTAGTATTTAAGATTAAACGCTTTATTGAATAAGAATTATTAATTTGAGAAATAAATCTAATTGTAAAATAATTACTATGATAAGGTGTGAAATACACATTGTCTGTTATATCATAAATTGTTACAAAATATAATTTATAAAACAGTTTTATAATTGAATAAAGAAGAGGTCGGCTCTCGAGTTTTATTTTTTATTTATTTAAAATAGTAAGTTCGGCGAAGCCTTGGTCGATTGGAATGGAAACTTAGTCCTTCCTTTCAACCACAGTTTTCAAAATTTTAAGTTGACTTTATTAAGTTGAAATTTTTAAAAATTTCTTCTGTTTTGGAAAAGATTACAATTGTCTACAATTAAAAACATTAATTTAATTTAATAGTATAACAATTAAGTAAAATAGAAATTATGCAAATCTATCTTTTTTATAAAAAAATATATAAATTACAAACTTTTCACCGCGGAATCTGGCGTAATCTTTTTGAAATAAATAATAATTTAATAATATAATAGCTTTTTCTTAATTAGCATGAATCAAGTAGACTTTGACTTGAACTATGATATATTGTGAAGCATGAATTTCTTTTTTTTTTAAAACCATATAATTCAAATATTTTAATGCTTTACTCCACATAGAAAAAAATTTTATGTTTTACATCAAAGAAGAGCAATTTGATAAATAAAATAATATTTTTTTAAAGTTTTATCTAATAGAAATTCCAATCAATTGTAAATCAATAGTAATTTTTGTCTATATTTAGATTTAGAGATGCGAATTAAGCAGAGCATTATCTCAAAATTGCCCGTAGTTTAACCCAAAGAAATTAAAAGTAGTAAAAATAGAAAAACAAATCACTGATTTGTAATAATTGTTGTAATTTTTTTAAAAGAAAATCTCAAAGGTCATCAAAAGTTAAATTGGAGAAGAAAAAAAATTTGATTTCTTTTTTCTCTTAAGATCTGAAATAAATCACGTGATAACAAGCAGAAAAAAATTGATTTAATTTAAATATTGATAATTCAGTCATTCATTCAAGTGTAAATATTGAAATTGTACAATATTAATTTTCTAGAAGAAAAAATAAAATTAATTTTTAATATTTCAAATGCATGATAAAAGAAAATACTTTATATCGAAAAGTTTAATTAAATTTTCTTTCAGGTATTTGCCTTATTAATTTATATTATATAAATTTAGAAATATTTTTTGCTCACAGTCTTCATTGAATTAAACCATATAAAAAAGTTAAAATAAAAATATAAATCAAGTCATTTTTTTTGTCTTCTAGGCTCGATGTTCAAGACCGAGTAGAAAATCAATTCAAGTGTGTCCGTCTAGATCAATTAGCCAGACTGATGTCTAAGCTACAAAACAATTAGACACGGTTCTTAAATATCTTAGAAAAATATTTTTATATAATCTTAAATTAATTGCATAGGTGTCAGGATTTAATTAATATTTTTCAGGAAATTATACGCTTCTTTTTTATTGTTGATATAAATGTAAATTTAGATCGCAATAAAAAATAATTTTTAATTAATATTTTTATTTGTAGAAACAAAAAAGGCAATAAAATAGATAGACGGTGATTATCCACAATTTCTACAAATAAACTCTGTCGAGTGGTTATCTTTTTTTGAAGATAATTCGACAAACATTAATCATATTTGGCTATTTGTCTTAATCAGATGTGCACATGACTCCGGTCATTTGTTTCTATTTCACAAAATAATTCAATTATCCAAAACTAATTCTAAATATTACAAATAAATAATTAAAAATTTTTCTTTCATAAAGTTGCCAAAATTAAAATTCGTAATTATAATAATTTAAAAAAATTTAATTTTTTTTAATTCTGAATTAAAAATTATTTAGATAAATTTTTAGTATATTTATTTACAAAAATGAATTTAGTTACTCAACATGTAATATTTGTTTTTTTGTTACGGACAGTGTTTGGCAACATGCTTTTGTACAAAATAAACGAAGCCGAATCAGTATACATCACGAATAAATCGAGAAAAATATTCTATCCCATCAAATCAGGTAATAATTTAATTTAAAAACAAATAAAAAAATAAAAATTGTCAAAATAGAATTATTGGGTGGCGGTGCAATGATAAGTTTATTGTACTCGAACGACAGATATGCTTTAGTTGGAGAAATAGACAAGATGTACAATATTAGTTCTGAGAGACATGAAGAAATATTTTTCAAAAATGAAATGAAACAGAACAATAACTGCTTGAATGAGTACCAATGTCACAATTATATTAGGACAGCTTTTCCGATAAAAGAAGACAAAAATTTGGTCACCTGTGGAACCCGAGATTTGAGGTGTCGATTGAATGACCACTTGATACCAACGCTTTCTCCCATGCATCTCATTCAGTTTAGAAACAAGGCCAAAAATAACAACATTGCCCCATTTTCTTACAAAAATGCGGTCTATTTTTTTCATTCAACAACCCAAGTGTGGGAAATGTTCAAACAAGATATACAAACAAGACACATTTTTAATGAAACTGGTGTGACTTCCGAGGATTTTGTCAAATTGCCACCTGGAGCTCTCAAAAGTAGAAAAAATGAAATCTTAAATTTTTTTTTATTTTTAAATTTTTTCAAAGGACCCAATTTTCGCACTGCTTTTGGCTTTGAAGATAAAGTGTATGCATTTTTTTCCGAATCGGAAATAGTGCATCAAAAGGAAATTATTTTCAAAACTTTTGAGTCCTATATTGGTGAAGTTTGTGCTGATGATGAAGGCAAAAATTCATATGATTTGTTAAAGCGTTTTGTATCGTTTAAGAAAACAAATATTAATTGCTATTTGCCAGACTATGCCGAAATGGCGCACACAAAATTCACTGAAATACGTAAGTTTTTTTTTTATTTTATTAAACAAATAAAAAAATGTTTTTGTTTATTTAACAGAACAATCCACCAAACCTATTCAAATTAAAAATGATATTACTGGAAATATTGATCATGTGTTTTATGCAGTTTTTACTAATAGAAGGTAAGCAAAATAGATTTTTTTTTGCAAATATTTATCTTTAAAAAGATTCTTTATGAATAAATTGACTCTAAGACTTACTTGAAGCATCTCAGTCCAAATCACTAAATAATTATTAAATAAGGTTTAGTCTCTGTATAGAGGTTAAGGTAAAAATATCCTTCATCACTTTTACTAAATAGTAGAATGGGAAACACATTATGCTACTAGTTAAGCTTATATTTTATTGAGATTTGAAGTAACAAAAATTCAATCTTAAATTAAAGTTTTTAAATAATTTGTTTCATAGCTTTCTGATCATCACATCTTATTAAAAAATTAAAAAAAAAAGAAAAAATAGAAAACTAAAAATAGTAAAACAGTAAAATAAAATCTAGTTTAATATGATTTGAGGAGTTGTTCTAGGATTTTTCTGTTTTTTCTCACTCTTTTCTCTAAAAAGGTACCTAATGGATTTCATCGTTTCATCTTTGCTTTCTTCTTTGCTAAGCTTGTTTTCAAGCTTTATCCTATCACTTGCTTTGGCTGCCATATTTTCTATATTGTCTTTTTCTTCTAGGATGGTTTTCATTTCATCTGTCACGGATTTTTTGCTAGTTCTATTTTCTTTATCTATTGTTTCATTTAGAATATTGTTCACTAGTGTTTTTGTAAATTTGTTGTTTGCTAATCTCATTATGAAGGACAGTTTTCTCTTAACCAATATTCTTTCCATTGGTTCCATATTAATGGTCGTCATCAGTTTTGTTGTTCTTGATCTCTTGCAGAGTCCATATATATCTCTCTCAACTGATAAAATCAAACATGCTCTTATTAGTTTAAGTTTATTAAAGGCCTCGTGATGTATTTAATTATCTATTTAATTTGAATTAAATGATTAAACGAAAAAGAGTAAAAAATTTTATTTGTTTATTTTAATTTTTCAGGATTAAAAATTTAGATATTTCAGATTAAAAAAATAAATTCATCATAAAATTAAATAATAAAATAAGCCTAAAAAACTTATGCCTTCCTTTCAGCTCTCTGATAAATTTTGGCTTAAAATAATTTGACTAATTAATAAAAAGCATTGAATGAATTTTGACCGTTATTTAAGGTCCAATGATGTTGACTCGGCTGTATGTATGTTTGAATTGAGCTCTGTAAAACAATCGATGTCTGGCTTGTTCAAAAACGACCAGGATAAAAGCCCGAACAAACCACTCCAATCATGTGATGAATACAAAAAATTAACTCCAACTCAACTTGATATGTACACAAAGAACATAAGCCGACATTTAAAGTATCAAATGGACGAGAGTTTGAATAGACGAGCTTTTCTAGCTCTAAAAAACACAAAATTCACTTCAATAGCCATTGATTCTGAAAACAAAGAGCACATAGTTTACATTGGCACTGAAAACGGTCGTCTTTTGAAAGTGATAAATCGACCATCTAACATTAAAGGCCACACGCGACCAATTATTTTGTCCGAATCGCAAATATTCAAAAATGAGTCCATAGTTAACATAATTGTCTTTGATCGGCTTATCACTCTAATTGGTCAAACTCAAATAAAAAAAGTCAATGTTGATTATTTTTGTCAAAACTTGAAAACATGTACAGAGTGTGTGCAATCGGAAGACCCTGACTGTGCATGGACAGCGAATGGATGTACGCTCAGTGAACTTGGCTATGAGAGAAAAAAGTGTTTAATTTCTCATTTTGACTATGTCATTGGTCATTCGAATAAAGCCGTGTCTGCCAAAACCGAACATCAAGAAAACTCACTAAGCACAATATTTGTTACATTTATATTAACCTTTTTTCTAACTTCAATAATGACATGCCTAATCACTTATTTTTTAATCAAAACTAATTACAAGCTAATTGAAAAGACTGACGTTGATCATAGAGACAAAAGACTTGGAAGTTTTTTCAAAGCTAAAAATTTTAGACCCACTTTGACTGTTAAGAAAAAATTGCTTAACTGCTATGAAACACAGCCAGTTGTTTGCATAAATTCAAGGCCAGAGTCGACTGCTGACTCGCCGTTTATTCTCACATCATGTTCTTCATCGTCCACTCAATCAAATTCGCCGAACTATTCAAACAATAAAGAACTCTTCACTCAAGATAAACAATTCAAAGATTCGAATTTAATTCGAATATGTTAGAATCTCTACTATGCTTTATTTTTCAAGTGATGTTTTACAATAACAGTCATTAAATAGTTCGGTGATTAATTTTAAAAATAATTATTGTAAATTTTTTTTTCAATTTTCCTAATTTTACTAATTTTTTTCTCTTTCGTATGACTTTTTGTTTATGCCAATTTTTCGAATATTTTTTAAATAAAATTTTATCTATAAAAATAAAATTCTGTTTTAATTTAATTTTCATCTTCAAATTTTTTTATTAGAATAAAATTAAAGTGAAAGCTCAGCATGACTTTCTTCCACAAAGATACTGTAGTGTAGTACAAATTTTCGTGAGACTCTGGACCTGATAACACAAGTCTCATGCGGTGGATTTAGTGTTTATTGATTTTACAAAAGCTTTACAAAAGGTTTCACATTCAAAGCTAGTCTTTAAACTTAAGTTTTACCGTTTCAGTAAACGTTTGATTAACTGTATAAGTTAATTTCTAACTGAGCGTTCCTAACAAATGATGAAGCAAATTCAGGTTAGCCTGAAGTCACAAGTCAAGGTTATGTCCTTAGTCTCATTTTTATTCATATTTACTTGAGAGTTTAAAAAAAACTCGAAAGTGCAGATAATTGCTATAATTTTGTTATTATCAGTTTACGTTTCCGAGTTGTTTTGTATATCTGAGCTTCTTAATCAAGTTCTTAAGAACTGGACAATTAAAGCTTTTATACAGAAATTTTATGTAACTTTTGTTAGGCCGCTCTTAAACCTAATTATGTTAAGCATCCAAAGATAACAGGATTAACATTTATTTTTGAATGGAACTAAAATTCAAAATGATAAACATGCATAGTTCTTGGTTTTTCTATAATAAATATTTAATTGCTTTTTTCTATTAATGACGTAGCAGTACCAAAATTTCAAAATTTTCACATCATAAAATTTTTACAATAAAATAAACAAAAAGTTAGGCATATCATTTTAAAGAGCATATAACATCTCATGATGATCCTAGACAACTAGGTTTCAAGAAAAATAGCTCATGCTCGCATGCGATTTTTCTGTCAAAGAGAAAATAAGTTTTTACAACAAGAGGAACAAAAAAACGTATGGATATGCCATAGTTGTAAGCAAAGTATTTGATAAAATTAAAAAAGATATTTTATTCAAAAAACTTAAAGGCAGAGTTCATTCACAGAATCTGAAGATTTTTAAGACAATACAATCAGAAATCAATGGCAATAGTTGTAAATGGCAATGAAGTTGATAGCATGTTCAAGACAACTATAGGCGTCAAACAAGGAGGTCCATTATCTCCGAAAATGTTCTCGTTCTGTCAAATTGAATCAAATGTTCTCGATTTATACAGAAGACCTAATTAAAGAACTAGAATGTAATGAAATAGGGACAACTAAAAAGGACTTCTAGAACTATAAATCTGCTCCTTGCAGTCGGACTAGAAAAGATAGAAAATAAGTTATTGAAAGGAAATTTACATTCGTCAAAAGCCTTTTAATTAATAAACTAACATTGGGTATTTTTAGAACGTTTGAAAATAGTCAAATTAAAAAAGAAGAACTGAGTAACAAATCATTAATTAAAGAATAGGAATTTGTAGAAGAAGATCAAATCAAGGTTTTTAAAATAATGGAACTACTTAATTCAAGCTATCAATTTATAATAATATCAATTTGATCTTTATTGACTTTGTAAAAAAATTTAAAAAATTTGATATGAATTTATCAATGTTTTTTTGTTTTCAAAATAACAGATAAGTTTATTTTTATAAAAATTATAATTTAATTATTAAAAATTTTATTAAATTAAATAAATGAAGTGTTAATCAGTCGATTACGATAAGGGCGCTAGCCTGTTGATTAACCTTGAAATTGAAAATTGAAAAAAAAAAATAAACATGAATTTTAGAGTAACCGAAAATATCCAACCTTTTAAATAATTTAAGTTTTTATGACTTAACATGATATTTCAATAGATTTTTTTTATTTTGAATTTTTAATAAATTTAGTGCTAAAAGATTTATAATATAATGACAAAATCTGGCTATAAATAAAACTTATGACTTGTTTTTTAAAAGAGCTTTTAATACTATTTCTACGAATAGTTTTAAATTAGACACAAAGCTTTTTTTTTACGCATTCGGTCACTCCAAATCAAAACAATTTTTGCACTTAAATTTTATTTATTTCTCAAATAATAATTTCAACATAAAATCGTCATGATCTACAAATTTTTTATCATTTTCCAAAATTAATTTGATCCATAAGAGTCAAATTAAATTGTTAAAAAATAAAATTAGAATAGAAATGCTCTCGGAAAAATTTTTTATCAATTTCTTTGATAATGTTGTTCAAGAAGTCAACGCTCAACTGGAAAAAGCCAAAAAGGATATATTTTTCAACTCAAGTTCAAATAAAATAATCCACCAGTTATTTATGTCCATCGTGGATCAGTTAAAAGAATATAACATAAAAAAATGCTCGGAGAATGGCCATAAATTTTGCTATTTTATACCAAACACCAAAATGATGCCTCGTTTAATCGATTCATTTGAAAATATTGATTTGGCTTACTGTGACAACACTATCGGAAATCTAGTCCTTCTAGATCATCTAATTGATGAACAAATAATTTCAGAATTGACGTAATTTCTTTTTTGTTTAAATTGAATCAAATGATAAATATTTTTCAAGACATTGCATTAACAAAACATATGGCATAATTAAAGAAAAAAAATTCAGTTCATTTGAAGTAGAAATTTTAATAGAAAACTTTTTACAAATAATTTTAATTATTTTTTAAAGAATTATTTGATAGCTTGTGTTTTGAATAGAAGAATCGAAGAGTGTGTTGGTTTGCCAGTAATAGATTTGTCAAAATTGGCCAAAGAAAAATTCCTCAATATTGTAATTAGTTCAAACAAAAATTTAAATAGAAAAAGCTTTGATATTCTGGAAAATTTTTTGAATTTTTCAACAATTAGCTTTGTGACCATGGATTTTTGTAGTTTAGATCCATCAATGCATATACCATCATTTGATGTATACAAAAGTCTTACTGGCTTAGAAGAAATTCGATTAATTTTTAGTGGCGTTTTAAAAAATGGAATTTTTAAACAGCTAGATCATATAAAAACATTAACAATTGAATATCCAAAAGGATTTGAAAAAGATGTTTTTTCAGGTCTGGAAAGGCTAAAAAAACTTGAAATTTCTTTGTGTAAAATAAAAAGTTTGGACAGTCGCATTTTTAAGGTGGCAAGTTTAAGTGAATTGTATTTAGAAAATAATGTGACTGAAATTTTATCGGATAATTGTTTTGAAAATTTGATTAATTTAAAAAAACTATGCATAAGAGACAATAAAATAAGAAAAATATCAGAAAATTGTTTCTATGGTCTATCTAAGCTTGAATATTTGAACTTGAGCAAGAACGAAATAGAAAGCATTCATCCAAATGCGTTCAAACAGCTAGAAAGACTGGAAATGTTAAGCTTAAATTCAAATAAATTAAAGCAAATAGATCAAAAAACATTTATTTATCAAGAAAAGCTCAGATATTTGACACTAAAAGACAACTTTTTAAAAAGTTTTGAATTTTTGCTTCAATTGAGAAATTTGGAATTTATGGATTTGAGACAAAATGAAACAATGCACTCAAATCAATGTTTGAGAAATATTTTTTTACCACATTTGAAAATGATGGCATTGCAATGTGAACAAGTTTGTATTTTTGAGAAAAATTTTCAAAAATTACAAGCACTTGAAATACGCCAAATAAAACAAATGGAACAAGGATGTTTCAAAAACTTGAAAAATTTAGA
>PJRA01000034.1:65520-85479 GCA_016987375.1 Brachionus koreanus
TAATAACACTTTTAATTCTAAATAAAATTTTGACTAATTACATAAAAAATAAATTTATTTTTTCAGATTTTGAAGTTAATCTAAAAATTGGTGAATTTGAACAAATTAATTTTAATTTTTATTTTATTTAAAAAAAATAAGACATTTAAAATGCACCATGCTTCAATTTTTAATAAATTAAATTTTCTTAAAAAAAAACAAAATAAAATATTTAATATTTTTAAACGTGTTTATTTGCATAATATGGGCTCTTTTGAACTAGTAGGAACAATTAGTCGGGACGACGATCCATCATGCGTAGTTCCAGTAGAAAAATATGTCTCAACGAGAACAGGCATGAAATTGTATGTGAACAAAGTATCGGGTCCAGTAGTTGAAGGCTATTTTTCATTGGCAACAGAAGCATCGGATGATGACGGTCTTCCGCATACATTAGAGCACATGATTTTCCTTGGCAGTCAAGACTACCCTTACAGTGGCATTTTGGACATTTTGGCCAACAAGGTATTCGCTGCAGGCACCAACGCATGGACTGCAGTCGACAACACTACTTACACTATTTCCACAGCGGAAAAGTGCGGATTTTTACAAATATTACCAATTTACTTGGATCATATATTTTTCCCGTTGCTTAACGAGTCTGGTTTTATTACAGAGGTGTATCACATAACTGGCGAAGGTGAAGATGCCGGTGTTGTCTACTCTGAAATGCAATCGGTTGAAAATGAAGACGAAAATGTTGTCGAGAGGGAATTGGCCAAAATTTTGTACCCGGATCCGGAATGCGGATACAGGTACGAAACTGGCGGTGTTTTACACAACCTAAGAACTTCTTGTTCTCACACAAAAGTTGTTGATTACCACAGAAAAATGTACAAAGCTAACAATTTAGCTGTTGTTATAGCAGGACAAATTGACAGCAAGGAAGTAATTGAAGTATTGGAAAAGTTCGAAGATAAAATTTTGTCCAAAACAAAATCTGAAGAGCTTAGGCTAGCTGAAAGGCCATTTACTCGTGCATTAACATCACTCGGTCAAAATACCGAGCGTTCAGTCTTCTATCCAAGTGATCAATGCACCAACGGCCTTGTTTCAATAGCCTGGAGAGGACCACACATCACAGACCTTAAACTAATCATAGCACTTGATCTAATTTTGTACTATCTGACCGATTCGTCTATTTCTCCACTTTACTCTCATTTTATAAGCACAAAATCCTATTGTAACAAAATTCACTATCGTGTTGAAGAATACAGGGAGTCTTTTTTTAGCCTAAGCTTTACCAATACTCAAATGGATGCTTTGGACAAAATAAAAGATGAACTGATGCAAATATTGTCTGATTTGGCTGATGGAAATTTTGAATTTGATTCAGGCCGAATGAGTAATATTATCAAAATGAAAATATCTGAAATACATGACAAGTTAGAGGACTCGCCACATGAAACAATGTCCATGATATGCATAGGCGATTTTCTGTATGGAAATCCCGACAATCCTTTAGATGTAAGTTGTAAATTTTTATTTAAGAATGAAAAAAAATTTTTAGAAATTTTATTAAAAATTAATAAAAAAAAATTTTTTTTTCTTAGTTTAAAATGAGATTTGTTCAAACGAGAATATTCGAAAGCTTGCGAGAAGAGTCAAAGGACTTTTGGCTTGGCTTAATCAAGCGGTTCATGTTGAATTCGTTTTATGCTTTGGTTATTGGAAAGCCTTGTGAAGAGCTGATGAGATCTATTGGAAATGAGAATAAAAAAAGAGTCGAAGAGAGAAAGAGAAATCTTGGCAAGAAAGGTCTAAAAGAATTGAAGGTAAAATTAGAGAATGCCATTGAAGAAAATGATGAATGCGAAGTTCCTGATGAGTTTTATGACTCGATTGAAGTTCCTTTGCCGGACAAAATTAATTTCAAACAATTGAAACAATTTTTTAGCTACAAAGAAAATAACAATTTTGAGCCGTTTAATAAATGTTTTAATAATTTTCAAAATTTAAAACATTTGCAAATACAAGTAGATCATTTAGAAGCAACAAATTTTGTTCAAGTAAGCTTTGATTTCTAGCAAATTAGGAAGAATTGTGTTATTTTTTAAAAAAAATCTTTGATTTTCGGTCACCCTCCTCTTTTCTCATCCGGGCTGGGGACCGGCAATGGCAGAGTTATGACTTTTAGAAGCTAGTGGGACGTTCATCATAAACAGCGCCACTCATCCGAGCACTTTAAATTGGCTGCGAACTCGGCAACTATTTACAACTAGCTTGGAACCACAAACCAAGCGATATTTCTCACAGAGAAAATATCTTAACTTTAAGCTTCCAAAACCCCTAACATTATTATTCTAATTTTGTTTACCTTAAATGAATCGAAAAATTTTCTAATAGAATTTTTTTTAAGACTTATATGGTTATAGACACTTCAAGTTTGAGAGATGACTTGCGCTCTTATCTTGAATTGTATACAAATGTAATGTTTGAGCTTCCAGTTGAAAATAACCAAGTAAAATTATCACATGAAGAAGTAGTATACGAGTTAAACAAAGACTTGTTAGAGTTCGATGTAAGCTTGGGAATTAATGGATGTGAATTTGAGCCTGGTTCATTTTCTCAATATTTAACTGTATTCACAAAAACTCAGATTAGTGACTACGAATTGGCCATCAAATGGCTAAAATATATTACTTATGACACTAAATTTGACCGCAAACAAATAAAAATATCAGTGAACAATTTGCTTAAAGAAATAAATAAACGAAAAACAGAGCCATGTGACCTGATTAGCTCATTAGCCAATGATGTTTTTTTCAATTCAAATGCAAACATTAACAAAAACAGTTTTATTAAACAAGAGAATTTTCTGAACACCCTGGTGTCACAGTTAGACTCGAACGATTTCACAGTCGAGTCTAAACTGGACGAAATTCGAACTGAGCTATTACGTAATCAAAACGTAAGGTTTTATTTTTGTACTGATTTGGCTCAGCTTTCAAACAAAATTGACTCTGTTTGGAATAATTATTTTCCTAGCTCGTTGTTTAACTCGAACAAACCATTCGATGTTAAACCAACTTGGCAATTAAAAAAATCAGAAAGTACTAGTAAACAAGATTTTGTGATTAATTTGGGTTCGACTGAATCGAGCTATTTGCGTCTTGTGTCTTCCATAGACATAAATGACTACAAGCATGAAAATTATGCTGGATTGCTTGTCCTAGTTGAATACTTTACCCAGACCGAAGGGCCCTTGTATGAAGCAGTAAGAGGTCCTGGCTATGCCTATCATCAATCTATTCATGTAAGTCCTGAAAAGGGTCTGATAGATCTTGGCTTGGAAAAATGCGCCAATTTGACTAAAGCATATGAAGCTACTAGGAGTCTTTTTACTGATCATTTGGACGAAGAACAATTTGATGAAAATTTATTTGAATCAGCTAAAAATAGTTTGATATTTTTGCTAATCGATGATTTGAAGTCAGTGTCAAATTTTAGCTCCTATTCTCTAAGTACATTTTTCAAACAAGTTGAAATCGATTCAGTTCAGTAAGATGATTTTAATTTTTACTTTTAAATTTTGAAAGTGAATTTTTTTTTATATAACAGAAAATTAATCAAAAAAATTGAACAAGTTAAATTGGACGAAATGAGAAAATTATTGGAAAAGTATTTGTTACCACTTTTTGATGACTCTCATTCGAACTGCTTTGTCATTTGTCATCCGTCCAAGTCTCAATCTATTTCAGACTATTTTAGTGAAAAGTAATTTTGAATTTTTTCACTTGCTAATAAAATTTATAAATATTTTTTTTACTTTTATGATTAATTTTTAGATTTGACAGAAAATTGAATTTAATCGCAAGAGCTGATGACTGCTTTTTAAATTAAAATATAGTCAAATTTTTCTTAATAAATATTTATAAAAAATGTTTTTCACTTTTCAAAATTTCGCCTTGCTTAATATTTTGTTAGCTGCGAGCAAATGCTCCCGTAGCTCCTCCAATTGGACCTTCATTATTCACTGAACTCATAAGTTCGGCATTGTAAACCCAATTGACATGATTGTATCTGTTGTGAATTTTAAAAAATTGAATCAAATTTTTCATCTGGTAGTGGTCAAAATGGTCGACAGTTCCATAGCAGTCGCTATTAAAGCGGGGGAAGATGTGATATAGCGACATCTCTGTTGATATCACTGGATTTGTTAACTAGCTAAACCATGAGGGTTTTAGTTAACATGAAGCATAAATAGTTTCTCCTAAACGTCTAACAAGGAGATCGAATAGACGGGCCCAAGGGTACTAACGTAAACAATACACCATCGCCTTTCTTTAAATTCAAATTTCTTAGTTGTGGAACTAGTTTCGTTTCTCATCTTTGTACATGTTCTAGTCTAAAAATATCTTTTTATTAAAATATCTTCTTTCGACTGTGTATTAAAAAAGCAATGATCAAAATAAGACAATCAAAATAACATAATCAAAATGAAAAAAAATAGACAAAAAAAACATAATTGATTTGAATGCTTCAAAATGACATAAATCAATTTAAAATGATCAAAATAACATAACAGTAAAATAGCAAACAAAATTTATTATTTTTTACACATTTTCAGGTATCTTAAATAACCACCCTTTAATTTATCATTTAGTGGATTCACTTAGAAACGAACAAAATAAAATGAAAAACAATTTATTAAAATTAAGAACCGAGAAATTTAAAGTGTGTTAAAAGTGAAAAAATTCTATCCTGAAAATTTTGGTAAGTTATGATCGAAATATGAAATTGGAGACGATTAAAGAATTTAGTTTATTATAAACAAAAAAATAATTGATTATTTGACAATTTACTCTTCTTTTTTTTTTTAATAAAGCTATTATAAATATGTCATTATGAACATTTTTATTTTGAACTTGTCATTTTACAGCTAATGTCATTTTAAGTATTCTATTTTAATATTGTGTCATTATGAGCATTTTATTTTAAGCATTGTTATTTTGATAATTTACCCTTCTTTCAATGATCAATCCATTTGAGTTTGTTGTTCATCATTACACCAAGATCACACTCATGAGTTGTCTCAGCTAATTCAACTCTGATATTATTCGCATTTACAATTGGTCTCGGGAAAAATAACGGACCAATAATTAAACCTTGTGGAACCACACTTGGAGCATCAGCCCGACAATCAATTTAATTTAAAAAAAATGTCTAACGACAATAAAATAAAAAAAGCTTTTAAGTCTATTTATTGATTAATGTTAAAAACTAGTTATTTTAGTTTTTGTTTGAAGTTTAAATTTTATTTTTTCCTGATTTCAAGAAAATTATTTGAAATAATAAATCAATAAATTCAGCAAAACTGAGAACACTTATTCCCAAAAATAAGCCTAAAGTGCCACCAATACTGCCAACTAGTCCATCCCATGTAATACTAGCACTCTGTGTTATTTCTGTTTGTTCTAAATATTCATAGTACACATTCACTGACAAAATATTTGAACTTAATTCTTCATAAGTGACATTTGAACGATTTGAAAACAAATTTTTAATTTTTTCTTCTTTTAAAAGATCATCTGCATAAGATTTAGATGGATATTTATTTTCTGATTTAATTATTTCATATCTTATTGATTCACACTCTAATGGACATAACATTTTTAATTTGCTCTTATAATTTGATTTAAGTATTTCCCGAAAACTAGAAGCTACACAAGAAAGCTTATCAAATGTATCGCAAGGACTGTTTTTTTCTGGTAAGATGTTGTTACTAATTTGTTCGCATTTACAATTTTTATATATTTCAGCGGAAATATAAGCCTCAAAACATTCTGCTTGACGATAAGTTAAATTTGATCTAAATACTTTTCTGTAATATTCTGAATCAAATGAATTAATTGTGTTCAAATTTTCTACACAATCACTATAAGGTTGAGGCATTAATTTAGTAAATACTTTCTTAATAGCTAAATTAGTAATCGATCCAGTTGGTATGTGATAGCCTCTTTGTGTCATAGGTTTGAAATTGTTATCATCTATAAAAACATGAGCTCCATTGGCCAAGCTTAATGCTTTTTGATTGTTAGGTGTCCCAACAAACAATTCAATCATCAAACCATAATATTTTCCATCTTTGTTTGAATATTTGATATTGGTTTTTTCTCCTTTTGAATTTTTTGCCGTATTGAAACGAAAGCAATTACCATAAAAATAATCATAGTACCATTCCCAATCATTTTCATCACATGGCTGCAGAGTAAAAAGACAACTGATGAACATCTGCTCAAATTGAATTGAAAACTCGCTTAGATTGTCTTGTATTTTAGCTTTAGAGCTTGAACTTGCAATATATCTTACTGTGTTATAGTTTTCGAAAATGTTGGAAAAATTTTTTTTGGAATCTTTATTAATATTCACATTAGGAAAATTTGTAAGATTATTGTTATCCAAAAATGATTTGACAAATTCTAAGCTTTCTTCTGTTAAAAATGGGTTAGTGTTGCACACAGTGACTGCTGGAAATGGCATGGAATCTCTTTCAATTACTTTTATTGTTGTCACAACATCAAATTTAAAGTAATTGATCAAAATTCTAGATATTATGAAAAAACAAAATGCATTTGAAGCGAGAAAAAATAAAATCCACAAAATTCGAATTGTCAAAAAATTTGTTCGGAAAATGTTTGGAAATCCATGCATGGTCATTGACTCGGTCCATTCTTGGAAAATTTCAAAAATTTTAAATTGTTTTTTTTTCAAATTGCTCATTTTTTTTCTAAATGTAATTTTAAGGCTAAAATTACTTTATATCTTTTTACAAGAATTAAAAATTTTTAATTTATGATTTTATATTTAAAAAAAAGGAAAATAAATATCCTGAAAGTGCTAATTTATAATTTATCCAATTTATTTATTAAAAGCTTTTTTTATTAGAAAAAAACACCTTGATTTAAATTTAGAATTTTAAAATTCTCTATCGTACAAGTTTATCAATTTTGTATTAAGACAAATTATATGCATAGTTGTAATTAAATTTAAAAAAATTACTTCAAAAATTTATAATTCTGTTTTCAAAAAAATATTTGTTCTAAAATGGAGCTCTCAAAATCAAGACCAAAACGGTATCACATTAATTTACTAATAAATAATTTCAAACTATGCTAATGAAAAAATTTGCATATATTAAAAATTTTAGCAAGGCTGTGTGTGCACAAAATTTGCCTAAACTAGAAGCTAAAGATAATGAAAAAGAAAACCAATTTTTGATTAAAGAAGTATTTTAAATTTCAAAAAGGTTGGTTTATTTTTTGGAAAAAAATAAAGGAGCCTGGTATCGACAGGATTTCGAGAAGGTTGAAAGAGAGAACCAATAATCTGGATATGAAAACTAGTGCAATAAAGTGCGAGCCAAGCGAAGAAGAACCAGGTCTTAAAAAATGCAAATGGGAGCCGGCCAATTGGAAAGAACACTTCGAGCTGATAAAACAAATGAGATCGGGCTTGAGCGCTCCAGTTGATTCAATGGGCTGTGACACTTTGTCTAGTATAGACGCAGTAATCGAGCCAAGAACAAGAAGATACCAATGTTTAATTGCTTTAATGCTTTCAAGTCAAACTAAAGATGAGATTACGGCTAGAGCAGTAATTGAATTGCAGAAATTACCATTAGATGTTGAAACTATATTACAGACAGATGAAGGGAAAATAGCTAGCGCCATCTATCCGGCTGGTTTTTATAGACGCAAAGCCCAATATATCAAAAAAACAACTCAAATTCTAAAAGAAAAATATGATTCTGATATACCAAATAATATTGATGAATTGTGTAAGTTGCCTGGTGTGGGACCAAAGATGGCTTATTTGGCCATGTCTTGTGCTTGGAAAAAAACTGTCGGTATTGGTGTTGACACTCATGTTCATAGAATTTCAAACAGACTCGGATGGACTAAAAAAGAGACCAAAACTCCCGAGCAAACTCGCAAAGAACTAGAAGAATGGATGCCAGAGTAATAAAATTTTATTAATAAATTTTTTTAAATTTTCCAAAATTTTTTTAGAAGTCTTTGGTATGAAGTTAATCATTTATTAGTGGGCTTCGGTCAAGAAATATGCCGTCCGGTCGGCCCAAAGTGTGCCAATTGTTTGTGTAAAGACTTATGTCCCACTGGTAAAGAATCAAGCACTAGGCCTAAAAAGACCAAAAGAAAAGCAGTCAAAATTGAATTCGAAAATGAAAATTATTGTAAATGAATGTTTTTTTTTTCTCTCTATTTGTGTTCATAAATCTTTAATTTAAAAAATGTGTATGTAAAATGTATTTTCCAAAAATTAAAATTAGTTTCAATTATATTGATTAATAATAAAAATTGTTCGTACATTATATTTTTAAAATAAAATTCGAACTAAGCTTAAATTTGAAAAAAAAAACAAACTTAGCATTATAAGTTTGAAAAGACCAACAGAATTACTGTTTTTCCTGTTAAAAATTCAAGAAATTTTTGTTTGTTAATAATCATTTTTTAACTTACTTTTTTTTTATAGCGTAGTGTTTATTAATCAAAATATTATCAGTCAAAAAAAATTTAAAAAAAATTATAAACTTTAGATAAACGTAAAAATACAGTCTAGAATCTGCTATAATTTTTTTTCCCAAGGCTTGTATCAGTTTATACATTTTGACTGATGATCATTTTGCAGAAAAATTTTTTGACCTTTAGAAATTAATTTTTTTTTAATTTAAATTTTTTTTTTGCTCCAAAATTCACAATGCCAATTTTATAAAATTTTTTAGACATAAATAAACTAAAAATTAGAGTTATCAATTTTGTTAATTTTATTTTAGCATATAATGTGACTTGAAGTTTTAGAATTACAAAAATGCTAAAACCAAAAAAATCAAAACTTTTATGAGCCAACATTCTATTCAACGAGGTTTTTTATTAAGTCTGTTCTGTTAGTCTGTAATACATTGAAAGATAATTAGAGAGATATTACACAGACTAAATTTGAGCAATACGGCTTTTTATCAAACAAACATAAAAAGTTATTTCACTTTTTTTGGCGTAAATTTGAACACTAAGTTATGAAGCAAAATGAGTAATTATTTTTTAGACGAAAAAAAATTGAAAGTTGATGAATATTTGAATATGAATTATTGTTTAAATGAACGCTTTTAGGACGATGATAAAAAAAAAGGTTTAAAGAAAGTAAAAGACAAATGTTTGAATCCATTTTAATAAATTGTGTAAAAACATTAATTTTTTAACACGATATTTTAGTTGAATATCAAATTTTTTACTTTGAAAAATTATTATTAAAGTTTATTATATTTATTTTTTTTATTTATTATTATTAATTCAAGCCTCATAGGCAAAATAGTAAAATTTAGAGAATATTAAAAAAAATTTTTACAAAATAGAATAAAAAATACCATTTAAATACAAATCAAAATAGAATTATCTCTAGCAAAAAAAAACCCTATAATCAGGTATAAGAGTCCACTTTTAATAAATCGTTTAAAATTTTAAAAAAGAAGTGATAACTTATTTGACTTGTGCAATATTTCAAACTTGATTTGTAATAATACATATTTTACCGAGTCTGCCAAGTCAAGATTCGTACATTTATACACAAATTTAATCAACTCTATTGATGTTTTAGGAGCATATTCAACAGTATTAATGAAAATTGTTTGCAATTGCCTACAAAAAGACGCACTAACATTATAAAATTTTTCATACATACTTTTAAGGTACATTAACAAATCAGAACATTTATTAAGGAGTAATCGACTTGACCAGCAGATGGAGATGGGACTACAATGTCATCAAAATAGGCTATAAGTGAAAGATTTTTATCATTTATTTGTGCACCAGTCTGAAGCTTTAAGCATTATATTATAAGATCATTAACATTAAATTAAATAGGTTTGGTGAAAGAATACCACCTTGCTTGACCCCCTCTGTTGTCTTAATTATATCACTACTTTTGTTATCATGTTTAGCAATTATCTTCGAGTATTATAATATTTGGATAAAATACGCCATAAATCATTTGAAATATTGTTCATTAATTTATCAAACGCTTTTGTTGCATCTAGAAAAATTGCATATAATTTTGAACCATTTTGTCTATAAAAATGTATAGTCTCAAAATAAGCATGTCTACAAGAAATTTTTTTCTTGTAACCAAATTGATTCCCATGTATTTTATCAAAACAAGTCATTTGCTCAACAAAAGTTCTTAAAAGATAGTAGCCAATGATTTAGATACTGATATTGGTCGAAAATCTGATGGATTTTTTAGAATACCCTTTTTTGGAGTAAATTTTTGGAATAAACATTAAAATCATTTGATAGATAACCATAGCTTATAGATACATTAAAAAACCAAGTGAGAAAAATCTCAAGATTTGTACAAGATCCAAATATATAGAATTCATTGGAAGCTTTGTCATTACCGCCAAATTTATTCTTACTTAACTCCTTTACCACTTTTCTTACATCATCTAAACAGAAACATGTATCAAATCTAGATTGTCCTAGCTGTCCTATATAAAAATCTCCTATATAAAATTCCTACTATGATCTAATATGCTTAGCAAGTCAATAGTATCTAAAACTGTGTTAAGTATTAGACATCACAGTGCCCTGTGATTATTTTTTTGTTATTATTTTCTTAATAATTTTCTTCTTTTGTTTAGACTAGAAATTGCCATTATTAATAAAAGTATCATTTAAAATCAGTTTCTTTATTCCTTTTGTTATAACGAACAGAGACATAAAATAAAGGTTTAAAACAAAAAATTTAACTTTTAGTTTATTATTACTAAAATTTTAAATTTCAAATAAACAAGTAATCACTAACCCGGCATTACTTTCACAGAATCTTTTAGTTTTCACTGTTTTAAAACTTTAATTTTGTTTTTTCCTGATTTCAAGAAAATTATTTGAAATAATAAATCAATAAATTCAGCAAAACTGAGAACACTTATTCCCAAAAATAAGCCTAGAGTTCCACCAATACTGCCAACGAGTCCATCCCATGTAATACTAGCACTCTGTGTTATTTCTGTTTGTTCTAAATATTCATAGTACACATTCACTGCTAAAATATTCGAACTTAATTCTTCATAAGTCACATTTGATCGATTTGAAAACAAATTTTTAATTTTTACTTCTTTTAGAAGATCATCTGCATAGGATTCAGATGGGAATTTATTTTCTGATTTAATTATTTTATATCTAACTGATTCACACTCTAATGGACATAACATTTTTATTTTATTTTTAAAGCTTGATTTTATAATTTCTTGAAAACTGCCAAACGAACAAAATTGTTCTTCTAAAGTATCGCAAGGATTAATATTATCATGTTTAAAACTGTTTGCCACTTCTTCACATTTACACTTTTTGTAAGTTTCAGATGCAAGATAAGCATCAAAGCATTCAGCTTGACGATACGTCAAATTTGATCTTAGTACTTTTCTGTAAAATTCTGAATCAAATGAATCAATAGTGTGCAAATTTTCTACACAATCACTATAAGGTTGAGGCATTAATTTACTAATTATTCTCTCAATAGCTAAATTTGTACTAAAACCAGTTGCAATTGCGTACCCTCTTTCTACTCTTGGATTAAAATGATATTCATCGATAAAAATACGAGCACCTTTAGTCGTACTTAATGTTTTTTGACTTTTAGGGACTCCAGCATATAGTTCAATCATTAGGCCATTGTATGCGCCAGCATTGTTTGTATATTTAATATTGGTTTTTTCTCCTTTAGAATTTTTTCCTGTATTGAAACGAAAGCAATTGCCATAAAAATAATCAAAGTACCATTCCCAATCATTTTCATCACATGATTGCAGATTAAAAAGACAACTGATGAAAATTTTTTCAAATGGTAAAAATATTTTTTCATGGTTGTCCTTGATGTTGGCTTTTGAAGATATAACTGCCAAGTAGCGTACAACAATATAGTTGTATAAACGTCTAGAAAGGTTTTCATTTAGACTCTCGTCAAGATTCAAATGAGTAAAATTTGTAAGATTATTGCTATTCAAAAATGAATTGACAATTTCTAAGCTTTCTTCTGTTAAAAATGGATTAGTGTTGCATACAGTGACTGCTGGAAATGGCATGGAATCTTTTTCAATTACTTTTATTGTTGTCACAACATCATATTTAAAGTAATTTATCAAAATTCTAGATATTATGAAAAAACAAAATGCATTTGAAGCGAGAAAAAATAAAATCCACAAAATTCGAATTGTCATAAACTTTGTTCGAAAGATGTTTGGAAATCCATGCATGGTCATTGACTCGGTCCATTCTTTGAAAATTTCAAAAATTTTAAATTCATATTTTTTTAAATCGCTCATTTTTCACTATCTAATTTCTAAATGCAAATTCCTTTAAGTCTCATAAAAAAAATTCTCATTAAATAGTTTCAAAATGTATATTGTTTTTTAATTTTTAATTCTTAATGAAAAATAAATATCATAAAAACAATTAGATTCAGCGTATTTCACTTCATTTTATTTTTTTCTTTTTAACAAAAAAATTTCTTTAAGAGCTTTTATTTTAAAAATTAATACGATTTAAAAATCAATATAAGTCATTAAACAGGTTAAAATTATATAGTATCAAAAACATTCAACTAAAAATAATTAAAGAAATGCTAAATGCTTTGTTTCAGAAGCTTAAAGTTAAGACATTTTTCTCTATGAGAAATGTCGCTTGGTTTGTGGTTCCAAGCTAGTTGTAAATAGTTGCCGAGTTCGCAGCCAATTTAAAGTGCTCGGATGAGTGGCGCTGTTTATGACGAACGTCCCACAAGCTTCTAAGAATCATAACTCTGCCATTGCCGGTCCCCAGCCCGGATGAGAAAAGAGGAGGGTGAAATTAAGTATGGAAAAATTATTTAGTCCATTTTATACAAATTATTTTTATTAATTGGCTTTTATTTTTAATGATACCTAATTTTTAAAATTAATATCAAATAAATTTTAGTTGGTATCAAAAATAATTGATTTTTGCTATCTAACAGTTTTTTTGACACAAGTAAATTATAACAGTAAGATTTGAAAAGAAAATTAGTTTGAAAAAATGCTAGAGAAATTGACAATTAATAAATATGTCTGACCTAGCAATTTTTTAGATGCAAATGTTAATCAAGAAAGTATCCCTAATAGTGCAGAAGAATATGTCGAACTTCCCAAACATATATTATCTTCTGAATTACTAAAAAATAATTTTTCAATTTATTTATTTTTTGTTTTTATTTCAAAAAATTGTCAGTTTTTGCAGATACTTTTAAAAATTAAATTAGATATCAACAAAAAATTTGAGTCATAAATGTAAATGTAATATAATTCAAATCGTACGATTTGAAAAAATTAAATTTTAAACTTAATCAAACATAATGTTTTAAGTGTATAAACAATTTTTAAAAATTCAAAGACTTAAACTTTGTCTATACTAATAAAATTTTTAGAAAAAATATTCAAATTAATCATTGAAAAAAATATTTAAAAAAATTCAAATTATTTAAATAGAAAAATGGACTGTGAAGTAGTGATTGTATCAGCTCATCGGACTCCAATCGGAAATTTGAACGGAGTATTTTCTCAATTAAAAGCAAGTGATTTGGGTGCCACAGTCCTAAAGCATATACTTGATTCGACCAAGATTATACCTGATGAAGTAATAATTGGACAAGCACTCACGGCCGGCCAAGGTCAAAATCCGGCAAGACAAACATCCATAAACGCCGGCTGTCCGGACACAGTGCCAGCCAGCACTATAAACATGCTTTGTGGATCGGGCTTAAAAGCATGTGTGCTTGGATATCAGGCAATTAAATGCGGTGATGCATCAGTTGTTGTATGCGGTGGCCAAGAGTCCATGAGTCAAGCGCCCCATTGTCTTCATATCCGAAATGGACACAAACTCAACGACGTAACCATGCAAGACACCATGATGAATGACGGACTTGTTGATGCTTTTAACAAATGC
Source organism: Brachionus koreanus (assembly GCA_016987375.1). NCBI lineage: Eukaryota > Metazoa > Rotifera > Eurotatoria > Ploima > Brachionidae > Brachionus > Brachionus koreanus. The sequence continues at coordinate 79,536 of PJRA01000034.1, forward strand.
CCAATGGGCAATACAGGTAATAGATATCTTTTTATAAATTTTTTTTAATCAAATCAATTAAAATAGCTGAGCATGTGGCCACAACTTTTGCTATTAGCAGAGAAGATCAGGATAAATTTGCTCTCAATTCTCAATTAAAGTATCAGACAGCTTTTGCTAGCCAAGCTTTTGACAATGAGATAGTTCCGGTGAAAGTAGTGGAAAAACGGGAAGAAAAATCAATAACCAAAGATGAATTTCCACGAGCAAACACAAGCTTGCCAGTGCTTGAAAGGCTTAAACCATGCTTTGTGAATGGCGGAACAGTCACGGCCGGCAATTCATCGGGTATTAATGACGGAGCTGCTCTCCTAATGCTGGCTAGTTTAGATGAGGTCAAAAAACAAAATTTAAAACCTCTTGTTCGCATTGTCTCTTGGGCTCAGCACGGCAATGAGCCTATGCTAATGGGCGTAGCTCCCATTCAATGCATTCGAAAAGCGGCCGACAAGGCCAAATGGAATTTGAACCAAGTTGATTTGTTTGAAATAAACGAGGCATTCAGTTCGCAAAGTATTGCCATTCTAAGAGAGCTTGGTCTAGATTCAGACAAAGTCAATGTCAATGGTGGATCGTTGGCTCTCGGACATCCGATCGGCTGCTCTGGTGCCAGAATTTTAGTCACTCTTATTCATAGCATGATTAGAATGAACAAAAAAAGAGGTATTGCTGCTCTTTGTGTTGGTGGTGGTATGAGTGTAGCAATGTGTATAGAACAGCTATGAAAAAGAAAAATAAAATTAATTTTTTTTTACCCTTTACCGTTTCGAATCAAATATTAATATTTAATAAAATTTTATTTAAATTTTTTTTTAAATTTTTTTATTTTCCTGGATGTTAAATTCCATAATAAAAACAAAAAATAATAAAAAGATTATAAAAAATTGGATTAAATTCTAAGATGTCTAAAAAACCGATACTTGATGCAGCACTATTGAGTCATATATCGAATGTAGCCAGGGGTGTCAAATCCGATACGGACAGAGAAACAAGTGAGGATGAAGTGGTCAGTAAAACTGAGCTTTTGGCTAGCAATTTTGACGCTGATTTGCGTCTGAATTCAGAATCAGACGCAAGTAATTTTCCAATTGAAACTTCATTTGAGACTGTGGCGACCAAGCAAGAGGACACTTTGGCCAAAAGTGAACTGTTAGTTTAATAAAATTGATTAAAAGCTTTATTTTGAATGTTAGAATTAAAGATTTCATGAGGAGAAAAAGTCTAAATTTGAATTTAAACTTGTTAGTAAAGCTGAAATAGAATTTTCAAGTGACAATTATCAAAATGTCACCAAAGGATGTAAATGGTGAACAGAAATTTTTTGCTTTAGATTTTTCTAATTGGTTTTTTTTTTTATTTATTCTAAAGGTCACCGGATGGAAGTTGTATTCTGACTAACAGTGAGGACAAAACTTTGAGATTGTTTGATCTAAATGAACAAATGGTTAATTCAGAAGAGATTAAAGTCAATGAATTAGTAAATAAAATTTGTTCTATTTAGTTTTTTAATTGAATATTTGAATAATTTGTTTAATATTCAAATAGAATAACTAGCTTTTAATTATTTGATCAGTTTATTTTATATAATTGACAATCGCTTAGCGCTGTTTGGAGCCAAAAAACAGAAAAAAAATTAAGATAAATTTTTTTTCTAAGGGTCTAAAAATCGTTGGGCAAAATGTACTAACTGATAGAGGGTTTGGAGAAATGTATAAAAAAACATGAATACAGAGAATGTCACATAAATTTTATTCAAATCCAAAAAAATGAGAATAACACATAAAATTTAACCCAATTCTGTTTCGTACCATTTCTCTCCTTTGCCTTTTTTTTTGATTTTGATTTGCTTACAAATTTTTTACTAACTGGGCCAGATTGATCATAAGTATCAAATAAAAAACACGGCATCAAATGATAACATATAGCTTTATCAAGCAAAAGAGCATACGAGCACATAGAACAATCTGGATTTATAACTTTACTATTCTGTTTAAATAAATACTTGGAATAGTCATTTTTCTAAGAAGATTCCTAATTTTCTAATCAGACGTCTCCTTGTTTCTAGCTCTTCTTCTTTGTCTTCTTTCGTCAATTTGTCTTTCTCTAGTGTTCCATGCAATACATAGTTCTTTTAGACGTAACCAAATATAACGGGTGATGCATAAGTAAATGGACAAAAATTAAAAGTGATATTAAGTTGTGGTTTTTTTTATAAGGTAAAGAATTTATTTTTTAATAGAATTACGATTTTTAAATAAAGAAAAAACAAGGTTTTGGTTCGGATTTGCAAAAGTGTCCTATAATGGAAGAACATTGCCTTAAATTTGTTATGATAATTATGATGATGATTTAAAAAATAAATTTTTATTAATGAAATAATATTTGATAAATTTTTCAACAATTCTTTATTTTTTAAATATTTTTTCTTTATATTTTTATCTGAAGGAGCATTAGCTTGATACAGAAAAAGCAAATAAACAAAAATTTATAGATCAATTGACTTTTCTCAATATTAAAAAAAAGCTCGATAAATTTTTTGGACTCTTTTTTTAGTGAATTCAATATTTTTTGATAGAAATAAATAAAATTAAGAATCTTGTTTAAATTTTTTTTTCTGAAAGAGCATTCAATTTTACACAACACGAATAATGAGTTTGAATTGATAATTTACTTTTTTTATAAAAAAAAAATGTGGTGAATGCTCAGTCGGCCAAGAAATGCTGAAATTTTGTCTTCAAAATAATAAATATGCTCTTCAAAATGTTTTAATCCAATTTAATTTTAATTTTTTTATTAAGAATGCAAGTCTCAAGATGACTGAGCCTGAGATTATATATGACTATGCATGGTATCCGTATATGAACTCTAGCGATCCAATTACAGCATGGTAAATTCTCAAATTTTGGCATTATGGATCATGTTATTTCCTGTTTTTAAACCTCCTTAATGTCATTTGTTTAAAAATAAATATCTTAAAATTTGAATAGTGTTTTTTCAACTTGTAAGGACAATCCCATTCACTTGTATGATGCTTATACTGGCAAAATTAGATGCTCTTACAAGGGCTATAATCATTTGGACGAGTTGGTAAATGCATATTCAATTGCTTTTAATTCATCGGCAACAAAAATTTACTGTGGCTACAATAAATGCATCAAAATATTTGACATAAGCATACCTGGCAAAAATTACCAAGACGTCAAACTATGTGGTATTCTCTTTCTTTAAATTTATTCAATCTAAACACATTTGATTTCAATTTAGACGATCAGTACAAAATGCCAGGCATCATTTCTTGCATTGCTTTTTCTAAAACTCCTAATGGAATATACGCAGCTGGTTCATATACAAAATTTAGTATGAAAAAATTCTCTACTTTTTTGGGAAATTTTTTTTTATTTTTAAGTTGGCATATTTGTCGAGTCGACAAACGAGCCAGTTTGCTTGATACAAACTCACAAAGGAGGTCTCACTCATCTGATGTTTTCCTCTGATGGCAACAGACTCTATTCTGGGGCTAGAAAAGATCCTGAATTGTATTGCTGGGACATCCGCAATCCGGGAAAATTACTTCAAATTTTTAAAAGAAATGTTACCAACAATCAGCGCATTTATTTTGACTTGTATGACAATGAAAAGTATTTGGCTAGTGGAAATAATGATGGGACTGTGTCGTTTTGGAATGGAACTGAATTTGACATAACCAAAGAAGATGAGCCTCTTCTGTATAGTTTGAAGTCTCATGATGATTGTGTCAATGGTGTTAGCTTTCATCCGACTCTTAGTCTTTTGGCAACTAGTTCTGGTGAACGCAAAATTTATTCGACTTATTCGGATAGTTCTGATGAAAGTGAGAACGAGACTAGAAAATCGGACATTTCACTCAAAATTTGGAAGCATTTTCTCTAAATAAATATTTAATAAAAAATTCTAAGTCCTTAAAATTTAAAAAAAAAAATCTAAAATTTATGCTTCATTTTTTATTCAAAGTAAAAAAAGTAAACATAGTTTTTTAAATGATCAGTTTAAAATAAAATATAATTGGGATTAGAATCTGATTGATTAATGCAGATTTCAATTTGATTGAAATATTTGACTTATTGCAGCCATCAGTTGAACAGCATGTTGTCCCAATTCCAGTTCCTAAAAATGATCCTGTATTAGTTTCTGAACATGTTGATGAACACTTCTTAGTGATAGTTTTATAACCAACAATTGAAGTAATAGTATTCTTTGAAAAAAATAAACAAGAATTTTATTATTTTATTATTTTATTATTAAGTAATTCGTAATCAAACCATGCATGCAGTTGTTCCACTAGGACAAGTTATTAGCGTTCCTTGATTCTTCTCTTTACAAGCATTACATTCATAGCATTTTAAAGAATCTGTTTAAAAAAAAATTTTTTTTTAAGTAATCCATCCTTAATCATATTTATTTCAGGCAAAAGGCAAGATCTCAAATATTAAATTTTAAAAATTTCTCAACTTTTGAACCGATTTTTTTTTTTATTAATTGTAAAGCTTATGGTTTTACGTTATTGAATTGATCACAGATAAATATTTAAAAAAAAAATTTTTTTTTTTATTTTCCCGCCTTTTATACACATAAAAACAATCTTTGTGTTAACAAATAAAAAAATTTCTAAACGTTTGTAACAAACTGTATTATCAAGGACTGCTAGATGAATGTCCGATTGATAAATGTTTGATTTAAACTTTAATTTAGGAGAGAGAATAATTTTATTAAGTGATGTTTTTAAAAATTTTTAAGTGATAAAATATTTTTTTTAGAAATAACTAATTGAAATTATTTTCGGGATAAAATTTGCAGTTCTATTCGTGTAGTTCGATCTTAGTAAAATCATAAATAATTAAAAAAAAATTAATTCATAAAAACAAATTGAGAATTAAATCGGTCATAAAGATCTATGACTCTTTAAAACATACAAATATAATCTAATTAACTTAATTGTAAATATCATTAAGGTTAATTTAAATAAGTGTAAGGCTTATTTTCATACCAGAAGAAATGTTTGAATATTTTTCATAATTTTGATATTTACCAGTAGTCTGTTGCATTGTCGAATGTGTATTACATCCATTGGTTGAACAACATGTAATAGAACCAGCTTTTTCCGAACATATGGAAGAGCAAGTTTTGGTATATCGTTCAACTCCTAAAATACTTGTTTTAACATTCTTTAAAATTAATCAGTAAAACAAATGTTTTGTCTTTTTCTTAAAAGCAGACCATGCAAGCAGTTGTTCCACTAGGACAAGCTTTTAGGGTTCCTTGATCTGTTCCACTACAATCAATACACTCATAACATTTTAAAGTTTTTGTTTCGCATAGAAATGCTTTTAAATGAATAATTTTCAAAAATAAATTTAAATCAATTTTTAAATCATACTCGAAACAATAAATAGTATTGCTAAAAATTTTGTAAGTTTAATCATTTTGAAATATTTTCTATAGCTTTTATTATCAATAATATTTTCAGTATATTTTTATTCATTTTTATTTTTATATATTAAAATGAATCATTTAAAGTAGATGGTTAAATTTTTTTTTCTTCTAATTTTAAAAATCAAATATTTAATCGATTTGAAATTTTCATTTCGTCAAATTAAATGTTGTTAAATAAAGCTTTTACAAATATTAGTTTTACATCAGAAATTAAACTTAATTTCACTAGTAAATTGTTAATTCATTCAATGTCAAATATTTCAAATACTGTTCCATCATCAACATTAATTTAATTAGAAAACAATTCTTTAGTGAATTTTTTAAAGAACACTCTAAGTTTTTTTTTTAATTTTTGAACAGGTATGAATAATAAGAAAAAACAAATATTTCATTTTATTTTAAAAAAATAAAATTTTTTTTCTTTAAGATTACGTAT